>JARCZZ010037942.1:17364-33624 GCA_030323915.1 Brotogeris chrysoptera | reverse complement strand
CCTTAGAGCAGCTCCAGTGCCTAAAGGGGCTCCAGGAAAGCTGGAGAGGGGCTTTGGACAAGGGATGTAGGGACAGGACAAGAGGAATGGCTTTAACCTGCCAGAGGGGAAACTGAGATGAGCCCTTAGGCAGAAGCTCTTCTCATCCAGACTGAGCTGCTCATCAGATCCTCTGTTTGCAATGAAGAACCTGCCTGGGCCCTGGGCTGGGGAGAAGTGATTTTACTTACCTCAAGAACCAAAATTTCCCCTTCTTTCCAAGTTTCATTCTTCCTGCAGCTATTCAAGCCAGCCCATATGCTACTGTCCCCATGGTACATCAGTCCATAAACTGAAGTGGTCCCAAAGCATGTTAACTAAGCCATTAAGAAAAAACTAAGCCCATTATCCCAGTCTAGACAGACACCTAGGGGTAATATTTTAAGTCCCTTAAAAGGAATTAGACATATTACATGCATCAACAGCAGCAATGAAAGAGCAGCCTTCCTGAACAGGATTTCCCCCAGGAAGTGTGTTGGCACCTCATGGAACCCATTTGACAAACTTCAATTTGGAAACAGTTTAGGAAGAGACATGAGAAGCAGGAAATGTGGTTTTGAAAGCACATTTAGGGATCTTTTCAATCCAAGATGCTCCTTATCCTTCCAAATGCACTAGTTTGGCTTCTGAGATATGCCCATAGCCACAGGACAAGCCATGGGTACGGTTGGCAGCTTGATGCCACAGGAAAGGCCACAGTCAGACTCTTCATTGTCTTTAGGAAGCTACCTACAGCCACGCTTCCATGTTACCACAAGTATCTTATACCCCAGTGTAGGTTCACTAACACCAGGATCCAGGAACAAGAAGTGTGGCGTTTGTGCTGCTGAAGCTCTTACAGACTGTTCCAGCTGAATTCCTGACAAGTAGCTGAGGTCTGGAGCAGCCTCAAGCCACGATTTGTAACTCTGAGTCAGGCCTCTCCTGCTCTGCCAAAGTCACAAGCAACTGGCACCTCATCCCCTCTGAGGATGCTGCTGGGGCTCTTACCCTCCTGCGTCCAGATGACGGTGGCCTAAAGGGGCTACAAAAAACCTGGAGAGGGGCTTTGGACAAGGGCCTGTAGGGCCAGGACAAGGGGAATGGCTTTAACCTGCCCGAGGGGAGATTGAGATGAGCTCTGAGGCAGAAGTTCCTCCCTGTGAGGGTGCTGAGGCGCTGGCACAGGGTGCCCGGAGAAGCTGTGGCTGCCCCATCCCTGGCAGTGTTCAAGGCCAGGTTGGATGGGGCTTGGAGCACCCTGCTCCAGTGGAAGGTGTCCCTGCCCACGCAGGGGGTTGGAACTGGAGGAGCTTTAAGGTCCTTTCATCCCAAACTCAGCTGTGGTTCTGTGACACTCCCAAGCCATTAACTCTGCTGAATGTTGGGGGATAGAGCTCGTATGAAAAATGCTCTAAAAATAAGGCTCTATTGTACTTGCATGTGACTGTTGTTCCTGCAGGAATGCTGGTGCCTGACACTCCTGCCCCTGGGCCTTGCAGGAGAAGCTGAAATACTTCACATCCCATTGAACACTTGGGCATAAGCTAAAATAGTTCTGCTTCACATTGCCAGAGCAGGTCCAGCCTCCAGCACAAGCACGCTTACTGGTACACCAGTACAAGCGTGTTAGCCTTAGGATTTATAGGAATAAACCATAACTTTACATTAATGCAACCACAAAATTAAAGCTCGAGGTTGCACCAACTATGAGACAAACCCAAGAGAGCTGCAGAGCAACCTCCTAAAAATAGGCTTAAAGAAGAGAAAACCAAAGCATGTTCTGCTGTCTGACATCTCTCTCTTGCTAAGATTTACTCACCTGGATGGACCTGAGTAAAGGATGAGCTGCAGAATGGATTAGAAGAAAGAAAAGTGCTATAGATGGGGACATAAAGAGAAAGGACCTGCCCTGGGAACTGACTGCAAGTTAAGAGTGTCAGTGAAAGGGGCAGAAACAAAAGGGCTCCTCAATTCCCCCTCCTGATTTTCAGCCTCCAAAAGAACAACCCATTGTGAAAAGGGGCATTTTAGGGAATTTCAGCCTCAGTTTCATATGGCTGAGTTAAGGCTGGAAGGAAGGAGATGGGCAACACCTTCTGCAGGCAAAAAGAGGACACCTAGACGGTTCAGCACATCGGCCCTGTCCCATCTCACTGCAGGACATGTACTGGCATAGATTACAACTGGTTTACAAAGTACACTTCACAATCAGGTGTAAAACCCATCACAGACACAAGCCTCAGGCCTGCAGGAGCAAGTTCAAGCCAAGGTGAAACTAAATCTAAGATGTCTTTCAAGCAACAGGCAATAGAGAACATGTTTGCAATTGTCCCAGGGTACTGACTGGGGTAAGGAGCAGAGGATCCGAGGGGGCTGTGACTTCCATAGGGAAACTCCAGTGCTCAGCAGGAAGCAGGAGGAGAGGCAGAACTGGATCACAAACGGTGTTCTTATAACGATCCCCCAAAAGACAGAGGTCTTTGTCAGCTGGGTACTGCTACACCAATGGCAGGCAGAGCTCCTTCTCCTTGATCCACTCACTGTGCTCCTCACTACGTCTACTTCAGCACTTCCATGCAAAAAAGAAGGCAAAACAGAGCTAGGAGTTAACTTTTGATGAGCCCGAGTTCCATGGGATTCATTCCGAGAGACTAATGAGTGGCAAGGCCATCCCAGCTCCATTTGGATAACTTGGGTGAGACCTGGGAGCCATGCCAGGAGCATTAACAACCCAAGCCGCAATACAAACAAGCCTATTCACACACAAATAGTGCTCAAGACACCAGCCCAAGCCCCAAGGACCCTGCTACTGGGAAGAGGAGATAAACCCACAATAAATTAGATCATTATAGATGGCTGCACAGAATCTGTGCTGTGGTACACATCTGACTACAGGAGAAGATGCAGGAACGCAGGCAGACTCCAGGCAGAATGTGGAATTGCCACTGGGAGCTGGAATGGGAAGAGAGGTTGGATTCAATCAAACCCCAGACTGCTTTTTGGGAAGGCCAAGGGAAAAGCAGTCAGGCTGAGAGCCATTTCCACTCTGCTAGCCAAAAAAAGAGAAGGAAGCACAAGGCACAGCCCCAAGCTTGCAAAAATAGGCCGAGATTTGCCACTAAAATGCAAGGAAGGAAACATGTTGCTTTGAGAGTGTTCCAGGAAAGGCTCTTTATTATTTGTCTAAGTGCAGCCATTAACAGCTCTGCCTCCAGCTTCCTGCCCAACCACATGAATATTCAGCACACGGTGCTCTGAATAAGCTGGGAGCAGCACCCAGAAAAGGCAAGGAGGGGAACCCAGCATCAGGTTGGGGTTTAGTGTTGGAGCTGCCTGCGCGACCCTGGATTAACGTGGGACACTGCAGTGATGATTCAGAGCATCAGAATCCATCAGAAAGTGGGATAAAAACAAACATGGCAAGTTGTTCCTTAAAAAAACCCACCCAAAACCCACAAGTCACTTGAACATTCAGGCTTCCTTACGGCAGGGTTTGTTCTCCAAGACAAGGCTCCCTGCCCAAACTGCTTCTCCATGCTTTGTGAAGTCAATTGGCACCTCATTTCCACTGGTGACTCCCAACTGAATTAGGTGCCTGCAGGGAGTTAGGAACAGAGCCTGTTCTGCACCTTTGGGTGCCCAGAGCTCCACCTGACTACCAGCAGCTATTATACACCCAAAGGCATTGCAAAAGGTGTTAAGTTTTACAGGGAGAGGCCACCACGGAGCTTAGTGCAGGCTGCTGTTAGTCCAAGGCTTTGCCTTTAAAGTTATTTTGGGGTGTGAAAGAAGGAGGGAGAATGTTTGCTTTGTAACCAGAAAGCTACAAGAGAGCTTAAAATTGTCATCTGGGAAAGAGAGCCAAAAGTCAGCACTGTAAAATCTGCTTCAGAGGCATAACACCCTTCTGCTTTATAAGCTTGATAAAGCAAACCCAACTGTATAAACTGGAATATTGGCAAGGAACCGGCTGGAAGTAAATCTCCAACAGACAGACAGTATTTAACAAGTCATTACAAGTTAACCTACAGCACAGGGTGAAAGCAAAGTCCAACTCTTTACCATCTGACTGTACCTTTCTGGGTGTTCGGCACAGCTCCCAAGCTTGGGGAGGATCCACTTTCCCCAGGAGCATCCCCAAAGAGCTGGAATACATCAGAGATGTGCTACACTCTCATTTCTCCCTTGCAAGAGCCTTAAAACCCGGCCCCAAAGCAACACATCAGCTATGAGTGACTTCGGTGAGGCCAGAAAAGCTTTTCCCCTGCAGTGAGAGCAACAACCCCCTTCGCCTGAGAGCTCCAGCCAGCAGAAGGCTTCTCCCAGCCCAGCTCCCACCAGTTCTCCCAACCACACGACTTCCACTGTTTATAAGCCTCTTATAAACAGTAAGGAGTTGACTGTTACCATAACAAAAAGTGCCATGAAAAGGATAAAACCCATCATAGAAGCTCCATTGTCCAAGAGCCTCCTCGCGCTGGCCGGCCTCCAGATCAGATCTGGCCTCCTGCTTGGACTTCAGAGCAAGGTGTTGAAGAGCCTCATGTCATCTCAGCATGGCTGGGCCCCAGCTGAGCCACGGGACTGCCTCTCCATCACAGGCAGCACAGAAAGAAGGAAAATGGAATCACAGAATGGGCTGGGTTGGAAGGGACCTTAGGATCATCCAGCTCCAACCCCCTGCCACAGACAGGGATGCCTCATCGAAGAATGTCACCCAGGGCTCTGCCCAACCTGGCCTTGAACACTGCCAGGGATGGAGCATTCACCACTTCTTTGGGCACCCTGTGCCAGTGTCCCACCACCCTCACAGTAAAGAACTTCCTTATATCTAACCTGAGATATCTGTGCAGAACACCCTGATGGAAAAAAAGCAAGTGAGACCAAGCACAAGGAGCATGAACGATGCAGAGCCATCTTCAGAAGGTCCTTCTGCTCAGGGACATCAACCTGAGGGACACTATTCAGGTGCCTTGTGAGCACACCACGGGGTTTTGAGGTGGGAGAAGACCAGATCTCATTGCCCTACCAGCACACATCCTCCTGCACCACCTCTCACAGCCAGATTCCTGAGAGAAGTAGCTGCTGCTCTCCAAATACCTCCTTCAGGTTACCCGTGCCAAACACCATCGAAGCAGCCGTAGCTTGGCAAAACATGCTTTAACACAGGCAAGGTTTCTCCTTAGGTGCCAAGTATCAGATTTCTGCTAGGAAAAGGCATCCATCCAAAAGGTTTTGAAGCCTTTGATGCACACGAGACACAATCCAACACAAACCAGCAAGTCAGCAACTTCCCCAGGCACAAAGATGGAGAAAGACCACCTCCAAATCATTATCCAATCCCTCATATGCCAAAGTTCTTCCTCTCCTAGCTTCTGGGAAGGAAAGATGGGCCCTACAGATGTCCCTAAGGTATTTACACTAAGGGACAAGGTGAGACCAACCTGCAAGACCCCAACAGAGGCAGAACAGCACTTAGATGGAGCAGCCCCAAGCAAAAAGCTTTTCTCTCCTCTTTTAACCCACAACCACCCAAACCCTTGCAGCCCACAGAGGCTCCAAGCAGAGATCAACGGGTAGGAAATGCTTCTGTAGCTGCTTCCAGCAGGTTTGAGTCTGCAGCACAACACAGAGCAAAGAGACACTCCAAGACACACGCAGGCAGCCTCTGGATCTTGGCACTACAGCTCTTGGGTCGCTCCTTCATTAGTGGTGATACATCTTCAGCTCTGTGCCACTTCACAGCAGGGCAAACATATTGCAAGAAAGCTACTACAGGAGAGAGGAATAATTCAAGTTTAAGGAAGGAAGGAAAAACCTAAGAGACTCACTGCTTCTTCCTGAGGAGAGATAATGAGAGCCACGACAAGCCATAGAGAATGCACTATTTTAGCTGGGAAATGCACTAGAAATCAGAGCCCCGCTGCCCGGAATCATTTAGCCTTTTCAGAGCCCTTATTTCAATGCAAGTGAGGGGTAAAAACCTGCTGAAAACAGGACATAAGAGCCCAAGTTAAGTTTAGGCATATTTTCCCCACACTGGGGTGTGAGGGGAAGAGCAAAGTCAATGCCAAGTGGAGTTCAGCACAGAAGAGGCTCTTCTGTAAGCGACTACCTACGGATAAAGCTCTTACCAATGAATAAAAGTAACCAAAATAGCACCAGTGGGAGAGGGGCCAGAGAGACCTGAAGCTCTTGTACGTGTGCATGCCCATAAAGTAGAAATATTTTGTCCCACCTTGTTATTATTTACATCCTATTTGGCCATTTCTATTTATTTAGCATTCCAAGGCACACACGTTTTACGGTGTCATTACTTGATATGTGAGCCCTAAAATCAGAAGGGAGCAAGAAATATTCCAAATCTAAGCAATGTCTAGAAATGTGGGACATTATTGTGAGTTGTTTAACTCAAGCTGCATTCCGCCTTGGAATGATTGTGGTTTAGCACTGAACACAGCAATGATTTCCTGGATAACTGACATAATTCAACCTGAAATCTTGCACAGATGAAGGACACAGCAGCCTAAAGGTGGATCATACACACAGGCACTCTGTGTGCATTGAAAAGACAGAGCTTTCCCAAAAGCAAAGGAAAAGAAAGCAATGTGGGGTAGAAACATGAAGAACATCCACATGAACGGGGCTTGGAGCAACTTGGACTAGTGGAAGGTATCCCTGCCCATGGCAGGGGGTTGGAACTGGATGAACTTTAAGGTCCCTTCCAACATAAACCAGGCTGGGATTCCATGAAAACATACTTACTCACTAAAACACTGCCAACATGCTCAGGCTCACGTTCCAAAAGCCCCAAACAATCACGTTTTGTCATGTTCGCTGTGCACGTGGCTGGGTCAGAGCATGGATCTGAATGATGAGCAATGCTCACTCTTACATAAACTCTGCAGGTTCGTAGCAGTGTCTCTGGCCACGTAGAAACTTCTAATCCCATTGAGGTTATAGATAAATCCCTTCAGCCCTATTTCTATACACTAGATCTCCCCTGTGCTGGAGGATGCTCCACTCTGCTTTCAGTTTTCAGGAGCCAACAGTTAATTCCAGGAGCCCTGGCACACAGGTGCTGTCAGCCCTGATGATAATCTGCCTTTGGTTCTCATCTCCTCATCCAGCTCGACTTCATCAACACTCCAAACACAAAGTAAAGGTGCTGTTGCTACCACTGGAAGAGCAGAAGGAGCAGGGGCTGCCAGAGCCTCCCTTCAGATCCCACTGCAACGAGAATAGAACAAGGGAGAGGAAAACTCTGTATTTCACTGCAGGATTCAATTGGCAAAGCTTTTCCTGCCTGCACACAACCTCCTTCAACTTCTGCAGCCGCAGTTCAACCTTCCTTTCAGAGCTCTGAAGGATTTTCCAGCATCTTCAGCCCTGGACACGACCAGAAACAGGTCTATTTTAAACACTGCCTGCTTCAAATGATGGCAAGCATTAACTGCTTCGTGAGCTGAACATTTGCTCCCTTCCTCACAGCACACTCAGCACCAACAAGAGATTTTTGGCACAAAACCCCAAAAGCTGCATTCTGCTCCAAGCCTGCTTAACTCATTTTGGAAACAGTTAAAGGGCATAAGACAGCTTGGTACAGCCACTTAAATAGGTAGAAATACACTCCTCTAGGCACTGCTTATTCCCTGCCAAGTGCATTTAGCCAAGCCTTTAATACACTGAAGTCTCAAAAACTGCTTTTTATGATTATTCTTATTATTTTACATAGTAACAATGGCATCCAGAGCAAGATCTCTACCAACGAGGGCTGAAAACATTCTTATAGCACACAAAAAGCTGTGCAAGAGCTCTGCTAACAGCAGCACATCCCCAAAGCATACAGAAAAGGGAACTCTGCAGCTTTATTCTCTCTGGAACTCCAGGCACAGAATCCCAGAGTGGTCTGGGTTGGAAGGGACCTTAAAGCAGCAGCACCTTCCACTAGAGCAGGTTGCTCCAAGCCCCGTCCAAACTGGCTGTGAACACTGCCAGGGATGGGGCAGCCACAGCTTCTCTGGGCACCCTGTGCCAGCACCCCACAACCAACTTGTATTTCATCCTTAAGGAGTTGAAACATCTTTTGCCTATGGGAGTATGGGAAGTAAACGTCTTTGCAGAGCTCCTCTTGCAGGGATTTTCAGTGGCTGGGGCTCACAAAGAGAGCTCAGAGCTCTGCAGAGCTGCAGTGGGTAGCACGGCCCATTGCTGGCAGAGGAGCTTTGTTTATTCATGAACCAGCTTGCAAGGGCTGGCACCGCATCTCTACACTGCTTTCTTCCCTCACACCAGGGTGGGACATGGGAGCAGCATTGCAGACCGCTGCAGGGTCCCCATAGGAGAGCTCCTGCAAGAAGAAAGGCAGCAGATTCCAATCCCCATGCTGCTCCCCAGGAGCCAAGTCACAGAATGCTTTGGGTTCCAAAGGACCTTAAGCTCATTCAGTTCCAACCCCCTGCCATAAGCAGGGACACCTTCCACTGGAGCAGCTTGCTCCAAGCCCCATCCAACCTGGCCTTGAACACTGCCAGGGATGGGGCAGCCACAGCTTCTCTGGGCACCCTGTGCCAGGGCCTCAACACCCTCACAGGGAAGAACTTCCTTATCTCCAACCTGAACTTCCCCTGTTTCACTTTGAACCCATCACCCCTTGTTCTGTCACTCCAGTCCCTGATGCAGGTCCCTCTCAGCATCCCTGTAGCCCCCTTCAGACACTGGAAGCTGCTCTGAGGTGTAAAATGCATTGCTTTCAGCAAGGAACTTCAATACGTGGCTGCTGTCGCCTGGGAGCTCAGATCTGTGCTTGTGGCAGTATGGCACAGCAGCTCCTGCTCACCTACAGCAGCAAAAGGGTGATGTGGAGGTAGAAAAATCCATCCCAGCCAACTTGGCCTCTCACTGGCAAAGAACATGGAGGGAAGAGGTGCAAGCCAGAAAAACCCCACTCTGTTAAAGCATTAACCTGCATTAAGATCCGGTTTCTCCCGGGTGAAACCACACTGTGCTGGAGCTGGTTTAGGCGCTGAATTCATCATGTTTCAAAAGCAAACGTCAAACAAAAGCCCTACAAAGGCTACTGAAGGCCTGGCCTGTGCAGCAGCACGTGCCCCACCAGGTATGTGTGTGGGGAAGAAAAAGGCAAGAAGCCACTTGGAAGATTGTGAAATTGAACTTCAGAGAAGGAATTAAGCCAAACTCCCACGAGCCAAAACACGCTGTAAATACCAGCTCTGAGGATGGAGAACAAACCTGAGTGCATGAACATCAACCACTGGCTTGCAGCAGAACCTCTGTGGACACCAGCACCTCCAAGGGCTGCAAATAAGGAAACCCTGGTGTCCTTCAGCACTAGTGTGCTCCACAGCCTGGTCCTGCAGCTTGTCCACCTGCACATGTATGGCTTGGAGGAGGGTTGAGGACACGGAGACAGCCTCAGGCTCCTGTCCCAGTGCTTCACTGGCAGAATAAGGCCACACACTGGTTAAATCCTGACATTTTGGATTCAAAGAAACAGAGAAGGAGCAGAATCAAGAGATTTGCTAAAGGCTATGAAGACAGGCTGAGAGCTGGGGTTGTTTGGCCTGGAGAAAAGAAGGCTCCTTAAGGGGAGACCTTAGAGCAGCTCCAGTGCCTAAAGGGCTACAGGAAACCTGGAGAGTGGCTTTGGACAAGGGATGGAGGGACAGGACAAGGGGAATAGCTTTAATCTGCCAGAGGGGAGACTGAGATGAGCTCTTAGGCAGAAGTTCGTCCTTGTGAGGGTGGTGGGACACTGGAATGGGTTGAATGGAGAAGCTGTGGCCGCCCCATTCCTGCCAGTGTTCAAGGCCAGGCTGAACACAGGGGCTTGGAGCAACCTGCTCCAGTATGAGGTGTCCCTGCTTGTGGCAGGGGTTGGAAATGGATGAGCTTTAAGCTCCCTTCAACACAAACCAGTCTGGGATTCTGTGACCTCAAGTGGAACTCACCAGGAATTCCTATGTAGGAATTCATCAGCCAGACAGAAAGATGTGACAGTTATTGTGATGCAAAGGCTGATTAAACCCTCAGGTTTATATTCCAAAGGAAGCCAGGCTATAAATGTGCTTTTGTTTCAGTCTTTATAGGCAGCTTCCTACACACCTCTGCACAAAACAAAGCCCTTTTCCAGCTCCCCAGGGAAACCCAGCCCATGGCTTACAACCTTGTTCAGCCTACACAGCCTTCACCCTCTGTATTACAAGTTCCTTGAAACCAAAACCAAGAAACTAGATTAAAAGGTGGGGGGAAATACTTAATGAAGTTCCAGGAAGCAACAGGTCCCCAGGCCTATCTTCTCCCAACATTTCCTCTCAAAACGCCTCGTAGTTGGCTGCTAAATGAGGGAAGAGCAGATTTGGGGATCTGGCCTCAATTCTTGACACTAGGAATGTTGAAGAAAGAAGGGAAAGTCAAAAAAGGCCCCAAGAAGGGGTTAAATAAACCCAAACAGAATGTGAGAAAGCCCCACCTGTGATGCAGCAGAACATGAGTCCAGAGCCAAGCCCATCCCAGAGATCCTCTGCTACCACATGCTACAAACCCCAGCACCATGAGGCTGCCACAACTGGAGCCTGTTACTAAACCAGTTTAAAATGGTTCCACCATCAAGAGGCAGCAAGTGGTTCTGGGTGAGGATGTGCCAGTTCCTCCTGGCTGCCTCACCACATGAAACTAGCCCAAGGAGGATGGAAGGAGGATTTGGCTTCTTCCTCCCAACCATCACCCATCCACTTCCTCTCTCAAACTTCCCCATCTTTCCAAATGGGAGAGGAAAATCTTCTACCTGCCCCATGCCACATCCACAAACTCCCTTTAAGAGCAGCACTTCCAAGTTAGGCCAGACTAGGAACCAGCAACCAGCTTAAAATGAGTAACACCACTCACAACGTACCAAGGTGGGCTCAGCAAAGCTCAAGAGCAAGTTCATTTTCATCTGACACCTCCATAAATCACAAAGAGAGGGAAAGAAATCCGAGCACAAAATACATGTGGTGGGAACTGCTGGAGAAAACTGGGAACTAAGGAACCTTGGGCAACAGAAATACAAGCAGTAAGT
Organism: Brotogeris chrysoptera; assembly: GCA_030323915.1. Classification (NCBI taxonomy): domain Eukaryota; kingdom Metazoa; phylum Chordata; class Aves; order Psittaciformes; family Psittacidae; genus Brotogeris; species Brotogeris chrysoptera. Next base: position 22,523 of record JARCZZ010037942.1, on the reverse strand, counting down.
AGAGATTAATGTTAGAAGTCCCCCCCACCAGGGAAGAGTTAAGCTACAGCAAAAGACAAATGGCAAGTGGGAGGTTGAATGTGTTCACCAAGTTTGTGCAAAGCTTTTCCTCCTCCTAATCTGAGCAGACGGAGAGCAGGGAGGGGAAGTCCTCCAAAGGCAAAGCACAGCCAGCTCCATGCTCTTGGGTATCAGAAGGATATTGGCAAATTGGAAGGCATTCAGGAAAATCCAGTGAAGCAGCTGGAGGGATTGATTTACAAGGAAAGATTAAAATAACTGGAGGCCTAGCTTGGCTAAGCAGTAACTGAGGTGGCCATGATGATGCTTTACAGTTAGTTGACAGGCAAGTGCCAAAAAGCGGAGGAACTGTTTAACGTCCCACACTCAGGTAGAACCAAAGCACTGGCAGGTATTTAAAACAACTCATGGCTGCATTCAAGCTCTCAAAGCAGTGAGGTCTATCGGGTACTAAAATAGCCTCCCACTTCTCACTTCCCAAGCAGCTTCTAGGAGCAGAAAGAACACACTGAGAGAAGCCCGGGAATCCCTACAAGCCTTCCAGGCTGATTCCCAATACACTGCTTCCACCCCGAACCCACACCTCTGCTGTTAGTTTTTAACACCAAGAGCAAACAAGAAGTCCAGCCCACAGAAGGACTGCAGTTGGCAACAGTCACAACCCCACTCCTGTCACCGAAGGTGAATATGATCTCTTGCTTTAAGGAAATGAGGAGCAAGGATGTTAACTCTCCTCACTTTCCAAATGGGAATCTGGCTGCTCAATCCACCTCCCACAAGCTTCTCCTCCACATTCAAACAGTAAAGTTATTCTTAGGCTCTGCTGAGAAAACCCCCAATCCAAAAGCATCCAGCAAAGCCCATGGTTGAGAACTGCTGCATTCCTCTCCAGAACCAACTCCAGTTTAGGCACCACTGTTTTAAAAGCAGTTTGCAAAGAACCAGGCAAGTCCTTCAGACCACTCCAGGTGGAAGAAAGCTCCGGCCCCATAAGTACAAGTGAGGCAAAATAAACTGGGAAGCTCAAGGAAGCATTAGTGACACTTTCCTGTTGTACTCCTCAATGTTAACCTGAAATGTTGGCTTTAGAGGGACCTGAGCTGGGGAAAAAGTGATAACTTCATAAAGAAAGGTAACGATGGGGCTCAGTAAAGAGGCAGCAAATGGGCAAAGCAGAGCAGAACAAGGAGGTTTTGTTGTCACACACACTTCAGCTCACACCTGAACCAGCTGATCTCTTTGCTTTAGCTGAGGGACTCCAAACCAGCACTTTTGGCAGTAGGAACAACCCAGCTTTGAACTGTGATCCAGCTGCACTCACAGAGCTGGAGCTACCAAGAGGCAGATTTCACAGTGGCAGGAGCTACCGAGAGGCAGATTTCACAGTGCCAGCAGCAGGTGAGCAAATGCATGGTGAAACCTCATCACTCCAACAAGCTCTGAGAAGTCTGAGCTCTCCAAGTGCCCCAGTAACCACCGATTTGGACTTGAGAAGAAACTACTTCATACTCGAATTCCTGCTGTTTGCATCTTACTGACAGTACACCACCGGAGTCTATGACCTGCTGAGAGTCCCCCACCTCCCAACACCCTGCAGACCCACAGCCGTGCCCCAGCCTACACCCCACATGCTCTCTACACCCTGCCTACAGCTGCTTGTCACTGGGAGCCCACACACATAGGCCTGGATCATCCCTACCTGCCCCAAAAGCCTCACTGAATCTAAACCCCTCCTCATCCAAGAGGGCAGAGCCCAATTAAAGGGGTTCCTCCTGCACCTCAGGGGGTCCCCCAACAGGATCCATCCCAAGGCTCCTCTAACCCTTGAGGTCTCCATATCTATCACCCCTCCACAACACCCCATGTCTCTTTAGGGTCCCCCAGGACCTGCACACCGAGGGCTGTCCCATATCTACAACCTCCAGAGACCCCCTCAATTCTCTCTCGTCTTCCAGAGCTCTCCCACCCCTCAAGTCCCCCCTCCCTCCACAGACCCCCAACACCTCTGCAGGGTTCACCCCCAGAATTCCATGCAAGACCCCCCCCGTCAATGCCCCCTTATTTGCACCCCTCCAGCCCTCTCATATCCCCCAGCACACCCCCCCAAGACCCCCACCACAGAGACCCCCGCCAGACCCTTTCCCTCCTGTACCCCCCACTCCTGGCGCCCCATATCCCGCTGATCCCCCCACACCTCCACCCCCAACCCCCGAAACCCCCCATTTTCCGCGTTCTCCCCCCCCCCGGGGGCCTCCGGTTCCCCCCTCCGGCACCGCCCGGGCCCCTCGCTGCCTCCAACAGCCCCGCCCACTTGGGGCGGGGCTTGCCCCATAGCTGCGCCCCCTCAGCCGCTATTGGCTGCGGCGCCCGTCACTCCAGGCCTGCCAGCGAGCCGATTGGCTGGAGGGAGCTGTCAATCAACGAAGAGGCGGCGCGAGGCAGAGCGCCCGCCTCACCAAAACTCGGGGAGAGTTGGGGGGGAGGGGGGGGGGGGAGAAGGGCCGCCCGGGGCTCCTCCGCCGGTCCCGGGGGTTCCGCCGCCACCGCCGTCCCCGTCCCGGAGCGGCCGCACCGTGCCCGGTGCCCCGCCGGTTACCTGAGGGAGCGCCGGACCGCGCCGCCGCCTCTTCGCGCTGGGGCCCCCCCACCTCCTCCTCCTCCTCCTCCTCCTCGCCGTCCCTCCCCACAGAGCGAGACTCTCGCGAGACCAGAGGGGAGGTGACAGCGCCAGACCAATGAGGGTGTTTCGGGGGCGGAGCCTCGTCGCAAAGGGGGCGTGGCTTCGCCGTGAAGGGGCGGGGCTGACCACGCCTCCGATTGGGGGGGGGGGGAGCATAGAGAGGGACCCGCGGGGACCTCGGCACGGAGGCACTCCGGTACCGGGACCCCCCCGAACCCGGCTGAGGTGTCCCCACAGGGACAACGGGAGGTGACAGCCCAGGTCGCAGTCCCAGCAGCTCCCCGCTGTCCCTGGGGGTCAATGATGTCCCTGTCCCCTTGAGGCACTCTGTGTGCCCTCTGGGGACACTGCCACCTCCCCACAGCGCGGTCTCCCCATGCCAACCACGGCCGAGTGACACGGGAGCCACCAAAGAGACACGAGGAGCTGGGTCCCGTTATCAAACCGTCTTTATTCCCCTCCCACCTGCGGCAAGGCCAAGGGTCGAGGGTCTCCCCTGCCAGGGCACCGGGCACAGCGGGGCTCTGTCACTGTCACCGTCACCATCTCCATCACATGGCAAAGAGGATAAGGAAGGCCACCATGAGGCAGAAGAGCCCCATGGCCTCGGAGAGGGCGAAGCCCAAGATGGCATAGGAGAAGAGCTGCTGTTTGAGTGAGGGGTTCCTGTGGAGAGAGGAGAGGCCCATCAGCAGTGCACACCCAGCCCCGAGGCCCCCATTCCCTACCTGGTGCCCCCCACCCTGACCTGGCATAGCCAATGATGAGGCTGCCGAAGACGGTGCCGATGCCAGCGCCAGAGCCAGCTACCCCCACAGTGGCAGCGCCAGCACCGATGAACTTGGCGGCCGTGTCGATGTCCCGGTGGGCTGCGCTTGTCTGGATGGCCCGGTGGGGGCCCGCCGGTGCCTGGGGATGTGACAGGAGGGTGGGCAAGCAGGTGGGGGGGATTAACCTCACCCCAGCCTCAGTTTCCTCCCCACACCCCTCCCAAGGCCGGTGCTCAGCACCCCCGGGGTTCCCCAGTGTCCCCCCCAGTCCAAGCTGGCCACGTTACCTGCGCCGTTCGGGCCTCAGGGCTGCTCAGCACAGAGGCAGAGAGGGGCTGGCACAGCACCCGCGGGCTCCTCCTTACCTGCAAGGCACATTCACCCTCAGATTGGGGTGGGACATCCCACCCCATACTCCCCAGCACCCTAGAGTCCCCTGAGGCCACTGCTGTCACCTCTGGTATCCCTGCCCCAAATATGCTCAGCTCCATGAGGCAGCAGCACCCAGATGGGAGAGCGTGAACCACAAGGGAGCTGCTGGGTGCTCCACAGCGGGTGTACGGGTCCTGTGTGCCACTGGGGCCAGCACCCAAAGGTGCATTACTCCCAGCACCGCATCCACCTCCACGTGGGTAATTAGTAGCCACGGAGTGATGACAAATGATCTTCAACCAGAATGCAGCTCCATTCACCTTCCAGGGTGGCCCTAACCCAGCATGAAGTGTCCCCAAGGGGGTCACACGTCACACCCCCACACCTAGAGAAGGGAGAGTGAAGGAGGGTTTGTCACTACTCACTAGTGCAGGCGTGGAGAGGAACTTTGCACAGGCGTACATGGTGAGGGACGGAGGGACACGTGCGCGGAGGGGATAGCTGGAAGAGACACAGACATGGGGTGTGAGGAGCTGCAGCACATGGGACCTGGCCTCATGGGTGCTGAGACAGGCAGGGGACATGGGGACATGGGGACACGCGGGACATGAGCCATGCAGGGCAGGACATGCCTTGGTCACCCAAATGACAGCTCCCGGCTCAGCACCACCACTTTGAGGTACAGGAATTTGGGGGCCCGGGGGGGGGTTTACCTGCCCGGGGGGGGGGGGCACCAGGAGGTCAGGAGGCCCCCGGTCCCCTTCGGAGGCACAGAATGGTGCAGCCTGAGGCACCCACTGGGCCCCGGGGGGGGGGCGGGCATGGCCTGGGGACCCCCAACCCTTGCAGAGCACATGGGGGCTGGAGAGAACAGAGCAAAGGGGGGGCACCCCAAAAGGCAGAGTGAGGGAATGGCCCCCCAAAACAAGGGGGAGCTTAAAACAGGGGGTGGCCATTCAAAATGAGGGGGCAAGCGAAAACAGGGGGTGCTCACCCCAAAACAGGGGGCTGTCCACCCAAAACAGAGGGGGGACACTCCAGAATAGGAGATCACCCCAAAACAGGAGGTTATTACCCCAAAACAGAGGTGGGGCACGCCAAAACAAGGGGCTGTCCACCCAAAACAGAGTGGGGACACCCCATAACAAAAGATCACCCCAAAACAGGGAGTTATCACCCCAAAATAGCCGACAGTCAAGCAAAATAGGGGGGGGGGGTGTGGTGCACCATAAGTCGGGGCCAGGTCACCGCAGAACACGGCGGTGGCACCCAAATCCGGGAGCACCCAGTCCAAAGAGGGGGTGGGCCCCCCAAAC
>JARCZZ010037942.1:0-14966 GCA_030323915.1 Brotogeris chrysoptera | reverse complement strand
ATGAATGGGGAGGTGATGGAGGGGGTGTTCGGGGGGTGATGGGGAATTTCAAGGGGGACACACGCATGTGAATGGCTCGGGGGGAGGGGGGTCTCTGGGGTCCGGGTGGCTGCTGTGGGGTGCCTCGGTGGGGAAAAGGGGTGTAGGGAGGATGGGGGGGGGGCAGTGGAGCAGATGGGGGACTCATGAGGGGTACAGGGGGCTGGGGCGGGAGGGGATGGGGGGAACAAGGGGGAACGGGTGCCCCTGAGTGGGGGTTACCGGTCCCTGTTCCCTTCCCGCTCCCGGTCCCCGTCTCCGCTCCCGATCCCGGCGCTGGCGCAGTAGCCGCCCGCGCTGCATCCTAATGAGGCGGCGGCGGAAGCGGGACCGGCCCCGGGGAGACCCCGAAACACCGGGACGGGACCGGGATAGGGACCAGGAGGGGGCTCGGCTGCCCCGACAGAACCCCCAGGAGCCGGGGGTGGAAGGGTAGGAAGGACGCGGGGGGGCACCCTGGGTGTGAGCACCGGCCCCGGCCCCCCCCTTCACAGCCGGATCGTGGGGTCACTGTTACAGCCTCAGCTGGATCCCAGTGATCATGGGGGTCAGTTTTACATCCACAGCTGGACCATGGGGGGATCCTATCGCACCCACAGCTGGATCATCGGGGGCTCTATCACATCCACAGCTGGATCATGGGGGGATCCTATCACACCCACAGCTGGATCATGGGGGGCACTATCACATCCGTAGCTGGATTATGGGGGGATCCTATCACATCCAGAGCTGGACCATGGGGGCTCTATCACATCCGTAGCTGGATCATGGGGGGCTCTATCACATCCACAGCTGGATCATGTGGGGATCCTATCACATCCACAGCTGGATCATGGGGGTCACCGTTGCACCCACAACTGGACAGTGGCAGCCAGGACCCCTGTGAGGGCAACCAGAACCCCTGTGGAGGCAATCAGGACCTCCACAGTGACAATCAGGATCTCTATGGTGGCAGCCAGGATGCCAAAGTGGCAACTGGGACCCCAGGGTTGGCAACCAGAACCCCAAGGTGGCAGCCGGGACCCCCAGGATGGCAACGAGGACCCCTGGGTTGGGAACCAGGACCCCCAGGATGGCCCCCATGACCCTTGGGTGTCAGTAGGACCCTTGGGTGCTACAGCCCCACACAGAGGGTGCTGCGGTGGCCACGGGGAAGCACTGGCGGCCACGCGGTGCCATCACACACCTTCATGTGAAATACAGCTCCATAAATCCTGGCCCTGGTGGCTCTTATTGCTTAATTAGTCCATGAAACGAGACGATTCAGAAGAGCCCAAATGGGGATGGCGTCATGGGAGGCATTAAATGGAAGGGGATCGGCGGCGGGTGAGAAAAAAATGGGATGGAGGGGGGAGTTTTGGGGGGGATTCAGTGATTTTTGGCCTCTCTGGTGATGCTATGCCTCAATTTATCCACCGGGATTTTGGGTGCTGAGCAAACCGTGCTGCAATAACACCCTTAACCCCACCACTGTGCCCCCAGCGCCTCTCATCCGGAACATGGGGTGTAATTTTGGGGTGTAAGAGGTTTGGGTACCCCATCCTCCCAACCCACACTGATGGGAATGGGGTATCCGAACTCCCCTCAGCATCTTCAGCTGCTTCATGCTCCGCTCCGGCTCCTCCACTTCCATGGGGTATTTTTCTATTTTCTATTTTTCCTTTTTATATGGTATTTTATGACAAACTTTCCTTTACGTTTGACATTTAAAAGCTGATCAGATCTCCCCTGCAGGACAGCAGGAAATGGAGATATTTATTGGGGTCTCGCTGATGCCAGGAGAGCTGCGAGATTTACTCCGACAGCGCGGCAGGATTAGCAATACCGTCTGTCCGGGCGGGATGCTGGAGCCATGGGATGCGCCACAGGCAAAGGATGAGGATTTATTGGGGGCTTGGGGCTTGCTTTAGAAGACAAGGGTTGGTAGAACCCAACTGAGCCCATGGGGATTCTCTAGTGGCACGTATAAGGTTGTGCTGGGGTGACCATGCTGCTTTCTGGAGGGGTTTTGCTGTATGAAAGGGGGAGGCTTGGCTTTTCCATGTCATCCTCAACCCCTGCCTGTTGCTTTCCCACTTTCCTGCTCTCCAGCATCTCCTCCCTAGGGATGTGCCTTGGGCTGGAGACAGTATCTAGGACTTGGGGACGTGTCCAAGGTCAGGGATGGGCTCTTGCACCTCAGGACATGACTTGAGGACCATGGCTTGGAACTTGGGGGGTGGTTTCTCAAGCAGGAGACCGTGTCTCATACCTGGGGTTGGTGTCTTGGGATGGTGTCATGGAGCTGGGGGCACGTCCTGTGTCAAGGGACAGTGTCTCAGAGCTGGGGACTGTGTTTTGGGAGAGCCTAGGACCAGAGGATGGTGTCTTTGGTAGGGGACAACGTCTTGGACTTGGGGACATGTCTTGGCTTGGAGGATGGGGTCTTGGACCGGGAAATAATATTTGGGATTGGGGATGGTGTCCTGGGTTGAGGGACAATGTCTGGGACTCAAGTGACAGTACCTTGGACCTGGGGCCATGTCTTTACCTGCTGCATGTGGGAACGTATGATGGGTTGGTGGTTCATGGTGCTGCAGAGCCAGGAGGAGCGCTTTCCCCTTCTGCCAATGCCACCCAGGCAGCAAATGCCCCTCACCAGGGTGTCTGGACTGGAGCTGCAGCCACTGGGATGGAAGAGGTGACGTCACTGCTTGCATCTGTGACATCGTCAGTTCTCTTGGCAAGTCAATGATGTCGCAGTCCCCCTGGACCAAACCTAAGAAGGTTCTTTGGCTTCTGGGTCAACCCAGCCCCAGCTCCTTGCTCTGATCCTGCTGGATCCTATGCACCCAAGGCCAGGAGAGCCCCAGGGAGGTGGGAATCTGGGGACACCCCCCCCCCAAGCACATGCTTACATATGCGTGTGCATGTGAGTGTGTGCGTGAGAGTGTGTACATGCATCTCTGTGCCATGGGGTGCCCATATCCCAGTGTCCCAGTTTCGGGTGCCACAGGATGCCTATGTCCCAGTATCCTGGTTTTGGGTGCTTGCCCACAGCTGGGTACTCTGATTTTAGGTGCCATGGGGTGCCCATGTCCCAGCATCCCAGTTTTAGGTGCCATAGGGTGCGCATGTCCCAAGCATCTCAGTTTTGGGTGCCATGGGTTGCCCACAGTCAGGTATTACAGTGCTGACACAGGGACAGCTTCGTTAAGGCCCTCAATTACAGCAGCTGAGTGAAAAGCAGTGATTTATAGGCACAAACCTTCCCCCCCCCGGAGCCCGCAACAAAAGCCTGGCTGAGGGGGAGGCCATGGATCAATCCTGAGTCTTTTCTCCCAATATTTTCTGCTGTTCCTTTGTTCTCCTCGGGAAGCTTTGACATGAGCAGCACTGCAGAGGAGCAGCGCCCGCCTCCAAGGGCTTCCTCTTCTCCCACCATTCCCATGTTTTCCCCTTCTCCTTTGGGATTTCCACCTGAACCGGGATATTCTTCCCTTCTTATTATCTCCTCTCTGGAGCCTCATCCCAAGCAACGTGATGAGTAGGGAGAAGGTGGGGATTGATAAGCTCAGGAATGGGGTGGTGGGTCTTGTGGTGGGGCTGTGGGTCATGGGATGGGGTAATAGGCTGTGGGATGAGGTGGTGGGATGGAGTGGTGAGTTTTGAGCAATGGAATGGGGTGGTTGTAGGTAGGATGGGGTGATGGAACACGGAGTGGGAGAATAGGTGATGGGACAGGACACATGGAAAGCTAGGGGATAGGATGGGGTGATGCAGGTTGGGATGAGACAGAGTGGAGTGGGGTGCAGCATTCCAGCACGGGAAGGATCACATCCCAGTGCAGTGGGTCACGGGATGGAGCTGCATCACAGGATGGGATGTACTGTGAGACCCGGAGTGCTGTGATGGCACCCAAGACTCCAGGTCCCTGGAAGCCTGGGCTGGGGTCTGTCCCCTGAGTGGGGAGAGGGGCAGAAGGAGCCGGCAATTCCCATTGTCGGGACACTTGCTCCCCCCTCCGGGCTTGCTCAGGAACGCAGCGACGAGCCCGAGCCTCACCCCTGGGACCCGCCGGGGCTGTCATCCCCCAAAGGGGAAGTCCGCGGGGGACCGAAGGCTCGGTGGGGATCCCCAACGTCCTCCCACCCCCGAAACCCCCAGAGACCCCAGGCATAGCGCAACAGCCCCCCCAGCACCCGTGTGCAGTGGATTCTCTGGTGTCTAATAAAGGTTGTGCTTGCCTGGCTGTTCCCTACAGGCTAACTCCGGCTCTTTGCCTAATCCCCACCCCCCTAGCCCCAAATTTAGCCAAATCGATGAACTCTGCATTTTTTCTTCCTAATATCCAAAATTTGGTTGAAAAAACCCGAGAAAAAGGGGAAAAGTTATTGGGGGCGGGGGAAAAGACTGAGGTTGGGTCAGGGGGTTGCAGCGGGGCCACACTCTGACACCCCCCAGCCCTGATTCAAATGGGGATACCCTAAAGCCAGGACAGAGGCTCTGACCCCCGTTATGAGAGTGTTTTGGGGGAGCGGTGGGGTCCTGGGTGCTGCGGCCACCCCGGTGCTGCCTGTGAAAGCCGCCGGTGGGAAATGGGATTCGTTCCACCAGCGCCGGCAACAAAAGGAGGCGAAAAAGAAGCAGCCAAAGCCGCTGGAAAATGAATATTTAAAAGCGAAGGAAACCCATTAAAACGGCTTCATTTTTATTCCCATTACAGCCCATTAAATCAATGCCGGGGCAGGCAGAGGCAAGGCGGCTGCAGAGGGGGAAGAGGGAAACACATACACAGCCACCAGCTCTTCCACAGGAGACCTGCAGCCCCTCCAGCACCTCCTGCCCTCCCGTGCCTCAGTTTCCCTATGTGCAATCCAAGGGGAGGACACCCGGCTCCCTCCATCCCTCCCTGTTTACCCACCCGGAGGTAGTAAGGAGCTGGATTCTGGGGCTGGGAATGGCTCCTTAAAGCTACGCCGGGGTTGGGAGCTGCGTTTGTGGGTTGGAAATAGCTCCCTAAAACTCTGATAACATCGAGGCCATGAGGCGCTGCCTGAACCCCAAACCCCATAAAACTGAAGCTCCCCCTGGCACCGCAGCCCCGTGGCAGCTTTTATAGTGCCAAACACCAGGAATTTGGGTAACACAGGCATGCTGTAAAGCCAACGTGAGCAGAGCCGCAAAATGGCCGGAGAGACCCAATTTTGGGTTAAAACCAGGTGAAATCAGGAGCATTGCGCACAACCCATCTCACCCTTCCCTGTGGGGGGAAGCGGTTCATCCTGCAAGGATGCTGCAGGGATCTGCTCCGCCCTGAACCCCGTTTCCCATCCGCGGTGTAGGGGACACCCAAGGTCGTTGGGGTCCCTGGTCCCTGTCCATCACCCTGTGCATCGCACGTCCTCGCCTGTCCCCTGCGAGTCCTTGCGGGGGGACCACGGGGACCGCTTTCCAGCTGAACGGCCGCCACGTTGGCCAGGGATGCTCGGGAAGTTCAAGAGCAGCCGAGGGAAGGTTTCCATGGCAACAGCCAAAAAACCCCCCTCTCCGCTCCTCCGTTTGGGGGGAAAAGGTGTCATTTGTATGCAGGCGCCGCGCCGCGAAACCCGAGCAGAGAATGAAACAGGCGAAGGCAGAAGTGGTTGCGGGGGGGGAGGCGGGAGGGGGCAGAGCGGCGCTGCCACCACGTTAGTGAGTGCCAGGCCAGGGGACAGGGATGGGGATAGGATAGGGACAGGATGGGGGTAGGATGGGGATAGCATGGGGATGAGGAATGAAACAGGATAGGGATACAGTGGGGACAAGTTGGGGATAGGGAATGAGATGGGGATGGGGACAGATAAGGACAGGATGAAGACAGAGATGGGGTCACAATGGAGACACAGTGGGAACAGGATGGAGACAGGGATGGGGAATGAGATGGGGATGGGGAAAGGATGGGAACAGGGATGGGGACAGGGCACAGGAAAGGGGATGGGGATGCAATGTGGACAGATGGGGACAGGGGTGGGGACAAGGGCAGTGGGAACATGTGAGGAGTCGAGATGCTGTAGCCAGGTTGGTGTGGGAGCAGTGGAGGCCAAGGTGAAGGATAGGGGTGCTGAGGTGGGAGGAGATGTCCAAGGAGGCACCCAGGGAGAGACAAATACTTCTGGCCATCGGTCCTTACTGCCTCTGTATCATTCCTGTCTGCCTGTATGCCTGTCTGTCTACTTACCTATCTGCCTACCCTTTCTCTCCTTTCTTTCTGTCCTTATCCATACAGCCTTCATATCCCTGTATCCCCCATCCTTCCTGCCCATGTCTATTTGATCTGTCTTTTCTATCCATCTGCCCTTCCTACCCATCCACCTCCACTTCTTATCTATCTATCTATCTATCTATCTATCTATCTATCTATCTATCTATCTATCTATCTATCTATCCATCCATCCATCCATCCATCCATCCATCCTTTCTATCCATCCTTTCTATCCATCCTTTCTAGCCACCTATTTATCCTTCCTGTCCATCTATCCTTTCTGTCTGCTTGTTCCTTCCCTCCATCTAGCCTCTCCATCCATCTAGCCCACGCAGCCGTCTGTCTGTCCTTTCCATCCATTTATCCATCTTTTCTGTCTATCCTTCCTATCCACCCCTCTGTCCTTTCTATACACTTCTCCATCCTTCCTCTCCACCTATCCTTCCTGTCTGCCTGTCCTTGTCCCCCCATCCTTATCCCAATGGGGCTGAGTCTCCCAGTCTCCCCATCCTTATCCTGGTGGGTTTGAGCCTCTCAGCCCCATCCTTATCCCAACGGATTTGCCCCATCCCAGTTTCCGAACAGTTTCCCGCATGTTCAGTGACCTGAACTGGCCAGTAGAGGGGCTGGGGGGGCTGGCCGGACAGGCCAGCCCTGGACACCAGGACCCGTATTAATCCCTCCATCTCCAGTGATAACAAGACAGGGACCAAATCCCACACTGGGGTGGGCGACACCACAACCTCCCCACCCCACCCCGGGGTGCTTTGCAGGGGGGTGACACCGAGCCGCGGCATTCCCAGATGTCCCCTTGCGCTTCCAGCTCCGGAGATCCGGAAAAGCACCGGCGCGGCCGTGATTTAGTACCGGCAGCTCCTCGGGAGGCATCTGCCTCCTGTCAGGGCTTTGTTCCACGCGGGCGCTGCAGTCCTTTGTCCGCGCCGCTCTCCCAAACCGGGGAATTCCACCTTTTTTTCCCTTTTCCCACAGCTTTGCAGGGAAAACAGAGGCAGGGAACAACAGGAACACGATGGTGCGATGCACCGTAATCAGGATTTCACCTTGGGTTTAGGGATTGGGATGCTGGGGGGATGCAGCCACCTCCATCCCCAAATTCACATCTCTCCTTCCCAAGCAAATATCCAATAGGATCCATTTGGGTTAGAAACACCCCAAAATACATCAGAGAAGAGTTTCTTCATGGCTGCTTGGCCAAAATGCTCCTGGAGCAGCCTCTACACCCCAACCAGGCCCTGTGGGATGTGTGACAGGGAGGTGAGGGCTGAGACACCCCAATTCCTCCTGAAGCTTTGGACTGAATCCCATTTTGCCCAAACCAGGATGCAGCAGCTCCTCAAGAGGCATCTTCCCCCCAACCCACCATCTCCTGTGGGTGATCCTAAGGCATGGGTGAGGCCTGGATGAGGCAAGATGAGTTTTGGGCAGGATTCCCAGCTCCATCCCCCGGGATCGGGGCTTTCCAGGGAGATCCTCCCTCCTCCACAACGGGATGCTCCATTTTCATCCCCCAATAAAACAACCTTCTTTCCTTGCACCAACCCATCTCCAGCATCTCCTGCAGCAGCACTCCCAAAAAGATGCCAAGATTAAAAAACACCAAGAGGACGATGGCAAAACAGCTTTTTACCATCATTTTCCAACCATTTTTTTTACCTATACCTCACTTTTTTAACGTGGATGTTTTGTTTCCTGCAGGGAAAGACTCGTTTTTGGTGAAGAACCCCCAAATTTGGCCACTTCCCACCTCAAGGTGAACATTTAAGAGCATTTTGCTGCAGGTCCAGCTCTGTTTACAGCAGTTTTGACCATTGTGGTGCATTTTTACCCCCCAGATCTACATTTTCTATTGAAAATGATGGAAAATGATTCCCTTTCTATTGAAATTGATGGAAAGAGGATTCCTGGGCATTTTGGGATCCTGCATTTCACCTCTTTTGAAGCCTCTCAGCATCCGGCTCCACTTATTCACCTTCTTTTTCCACACTTAAAAATCCCCATTGCCACCAGCTTTCCATTGCCCAGCATGGAAAAATCACCCTCAATCCCAATTATCCACCCCAAAGCATCTTTCCTCCGCCCTTCTTGTGCTTTGGAGCCGGCATTTCTGCTCCTTGCGACAAGAGGAGGTGAAAGCTTTGCCGATGGGAGCGGGGTGGAGGTTGGCTCTGTCCCTCTAATAGATCATTTTTATTTCCTGTTGTAACTGACAAATTGTTCCGTATTTTATCTCGGATCCCTCCAGGCAAAGGGGCTGCGGGAGGTGCTTTTTTTTTTTTTTTTTTTTTTTTGGTATTACCTCGAAAAAAGTAAAAAAAAAAAAAAAGAAAAAAAAAAAGAAGGTCATAAAATCCAATAATAAAATCAAAAAGAAAGTTAAAATAGTCCAAAAGACCAGAGCCGCTGGTAATGAGCACCGCAGAGATGCTCTATAAACCACAGCAAGGCTGCAGGGATAGCGAAGGAGGGGGGATAAAAAGCAACCAGGATGATATTCCACCCACCCCCCCTTTCCCCTTCAAACCTGTTATCACCTCCCCAAAACCACTGGGGGGATTTTCGCTGTGCCCAATTGCCATCCTCAGGTGCAAACACAGCCCGAATCCCACTTATTTCCCCATAAACCAGCGTCGTTCCTAAAAAACACCCTCCTTGGGATTAAAAAGCCCTGATTTGATGATTTTTTTGTTATGCAAAGCTTGGATTCTTCTTAAACCACCGTTTCCGTCAGGATTTTAATTGTCTTTGGAAAGGTCAGGCGCTGCTCCTTCCCCCCTCGCTTGCTTTATCTGCCCCTTGAGAACAGCAGCGTTGGCTCATTCCGCTTGAAAATCCGCTGCTTTGGGGGGAAATATCCCGTTAATAACATTAAAATGAGATGAGAAAAATAAAAGAGGGGTTGGGGGGGGGTGGTTTCTGGTCTGAAATCCTCAGATGGCTCCTGCCCATCCAAAGGTGGGCTCCAGGCTCCCTACAACGCTGCCCCATGGCAATTATTTTCCCTATAGCCATGGGGTTTGCCCCATTTTATGGAGGTAGGTGGGATTTTGTGCATCTGATTTAACTGGGGGGGTTAATCAAAGCAGAAACCCATCCGCATCCATTTAATTGGTACCAAGCTTGGGTAGATGCTCCTGATAGGACAAAGCATCCCTTTCCCATCCCCCCCTCCCCGGTCATGAGTGACTCAAAATCCCTGAGAATTGCCCCGTTTTCCATTTTGTGCCCCTTTTCCTTCTAATCCTGGGGTGTCATTTGGGATGAAACTTGCCCTTTTAGGGGTGGGGAGATAAAATAAAGGGACATTTTGGTGGCCACTGCTCTGCTTTCAGTAGCCACCCTGCAGAAGGACATCCATATCTAAGAGCCACTGAGACCTTTATGGGCATTTTTGGGTGGAAACCCAGCATTTTCCAGCCTGAAAAGCCAAATTCGGGGGGGAGGGAGGAAGAAGCAAACCCCTATCTCCCAATGCCCCATGGTTTGGGGATGCTCCACTACGCTTCAGGCCTCTGTGGGCTTCCCCCCACCACCACCTCTTCCAGCCTGGCTGTGTCCACCTTGCAAATCTCCTTATTTTTATGGGATATTCGATCCGTTTGGAGCATTTCTGGCTTGTTTATAAATATCCTTGTCTATAAATAGCTGCACGGGGAGAAAGGAGCTCTTAGCTCAAGGCGCTTCCATCAGCCTGGGGAGCTGCAGGTAAATAAATCCAAGGAGGAAACAAGATGCTCCTCGCCAGCATCGTATGGATTCAACAGGCAAAGTGGCTTCTTCTTGGAGATGGGGGGGGGGGGGTAATGGCAGCTGTAGGACACCCATTCCCCTGGGGCTCTCATCCCTCCCCATCCCTGTTTTTATCCCGGCTGGAAGAGGCAGCCCTGGCTCTGCGGCAGCGTGGATGGATCCCGGTTTTCCATCCCATCTTCGACAGGGGGAGCGTTGTGCCCGCGCATCCGCAGCCTTGCGTGTCCTTGCTCTCAGCACCGAGCATCGCACAGCCCATGGCACCCCCACAGCGCCCTGGGGTGCTCCTGAACGCCCCCCATTCCCCTCTCCCAGCTTATTTCTTAATCCTCTTGTCAAAATCGAGCTGAAGGCGGCCAATTCAGGGAGAAAACCTCTAAATTATCCTGAATGAGGCAGCTGGGAAAAGGGGAGAAGCGGCACCCGTGTCCTCTGCAGAGGGCACAACCTCGTACTAGACACTAGAGAAGCCAAGCAGAAGGCAGTGAGCCCCCTGGGGGGGACAATCCCGACTAATGGTACTTTGCAGCTTGGTCAAATGCTGCTGTAAGTCCTCTCCAAAGGGCCAAATCCTGCAAAAACCTCTGCTGTTGGCCAAGCAGCATCGCCACGGATCCAGGACCCAGCGATTTTGAGTGGAGAAAAGCCCAGAAAAGGTGGAAATAGAAATGTAAATGATTGAAATCCCCTCCTTTGGTCTGTGCTGACAGTGGAAAAAACCCAAAAAGGCAGGGAAACAAAAAAAAAAAAACCCTGACTAACTCTATTTTATTTGCTGATCAAAAGGAAAACGACTCGCTGCAGGCAAGGAGGCAGCCGGCTTTGGAAGGGCGTTCGGTGGCAAAGGCGGCGTCTGAAGGTTTGCATAATCCAAGAGGGTTTTACCTCTCCAGGGTGCATTTTCTGGGCAGCCACCTCCTGTCTGGGCTCTGCTTGTCCCAGCTTGTTGCTGCGCCGGGGTTTTGGGCTCTGCAGTGGGTTGGGCTCTTTTGTCACCCTTCCAAAGAAGCCGGGATGAGGGAAAACGGGCGCATGGGATAAGACCCTGTGTGGAAATGTGGGTGCTGGGGGGGTTGTGCAGGGCTGGGGGTGCAGAGGGACCACAGGGGCGGCTTGGGACCTTTCTGGGTTTGCTTTTGCATGGGGAAACATCCCCACCTTGATTTTGCTCTTGCACCGCAGGAGCAAGCCCACCTCAACTTGATTTTTGCACTGGGGGAACCTCCCAGCCTTGGTTTTGCATTGCACTATAGGATCCTCCTCAGGTTGGCCTTGCTCTTGCACCAGGAGAGAATCCCCACATTGCCCTTGCTTTTGCACCACTGGAAATGCCCACCTTGGCTTTGCTTTTGCACCATTGAACATCCCCACCTTGGATTTGCTTTTGCACCACTGGACATCCTCACCTTGCCTTTACTCTTGCACCACTGGGTATCCCCATCTTGGCTTTGCTTTCACACTGCAGGAGCACCCAACCATCCAAGCAAAGCCAAGCAAAGCCAAGCAAAGACTTCACCCCGTTTCTGCACCCACTTTGCACCAACCACTCCACGAGCTCCACCGGGTGATTCTTTGCCAGAATTACATGGGGATGCCAAAGGGGAAGAGAAAAAATGGAGGAAAACATGTGGGGAGAACACGTTTCTCCTTGTGCTCCATCCCTAGTGGAGCCAGGCACAGAGGGCGGCTGTAGCCTGTTGTGGCTTGTTCCCTGTACTTGGAGTTACAGATGCGTTGGTGAGGTTCTGCCTCCCTTTGGGGCTCTGTGAGGCTCCAGAGGTTCTGCAGAGCAATTACCCCCTTCCTCACTCCCGCGAGGATTTCAGCATTCCTGCCAAAAACAGCCCCAAATTTCCCTGCCTGCCCCAAGCGGGGATGGATCCTTCTTCCATCTCCTTCCCGTTTCCAGCCGGGATGGAGCCCCCTCGCATAGGGCAGGCGGAGGAAGTCCCGTGGCTTTGCTTTTAACACGAAAATGAAGAAAAGCCTTTAAAAAGGAGGAAACCAAACCCGCCGGGAGCCAAACGTGCACCCGAGCAGCGGCCGTGCAGTCACCCCCCACCCCCCCGCCGTGTTAACCTGTAATTACTGCCCTGATGAAATGCAAACAGGTTTCACTCGGTGGAAAGTCCGTCTCACCTTCCTCTATCTCGGTTTAATTGGCTCTAATTTGCATGAACACAATTATCGGCAGCGTTTTGCCTCTGGAAAGGTTGGGAAAGTTATGGAAATGTCTGGAATAAAGAAGGGATTCGTGAATCACCGGCATCGGTAGCTGCGTTATGTATGGGAAGAGCTGGAGCCTTTGTGTCTTGGGGTGTAAAGCTTCAAACATCCCATGAGGTCAGAAAGGGAAGGGGGAGGATGGGGTTTGTCTGGAGACAGAGTAAAGGTTTGGTTTTGGGAGGGGGATATAGGTGTCCTGATGCCCTATGATGGGATGGGGGATGGGGAAGCCAGGCCCAAGCATCACCGTTGTGGGTTGGAATTCATCCGTTCAGTGAAAAAACACTCCTTCAGTCCCCACAGCACTTTAAAACGGGAAAACTGGGGTGCAAGAACCTAAATCCAGGGTGCCCAGCCCGTTCCCAGCCCCGCTGCACCCTCCAGACAGAAGCAATCCTGGCAATCCAAGCGCATGCTTTGCCTTCCTCTTTTTTTCCCTTATTTTCCTTTTCAAGCCAAAAAAAGCACCGTGCACGGCGCAAGAAAACCACCCAAACCCAACAAATCAACCCCCAAATCCCCCTTGAGCATCCCATCGGCCTCCGGCGGGATTCCGGGGGCTCGGGGCGGGCGCCCATGGGAGCTTGGCCACGTGGCAGCGTTTAGGCAAGAGCCATAAATCACAACCAGCTGCTGAGTGGGAAAAGTAAAGGAAAAACCCCGCGGCGGCTGCGGTTGAAGCAGTCTCATGCTCAAAGCCTCCCGGGGTGGGAATGCTTCGGGGTGCTCCCTGTGTCCCCTCTTTGGGGACACTCAAGGGATGTGACCACCCCATGCACACACACTTGGCTTTTGGGTGGCGTTGCACGCGTGGCATCTCCAAGCACCTCCAAACCCAAATGGTTTTGATTTTGGGAAGGGTATTTTCCAGGAGCTCTTGTTCCGTCCAGTGTTTATTCAGCTCCTAAATAATTTGGGAGCATCCCAAATAATTGCAGCATCGTGCATCTTGCTATGCGTCCTGTGGTCACTAGATGGGGAGATAACAGCTTAGCAAGAGCGTGTGGAGCTGCTGCCGGCTCCTGCCTGGCTGCCAGAGCTCCTCCAGCCTTGCAGAGCTGGGATTTCCAGCCGTGAACTGGAGACGGATGGGTGCTGGGGTGCACTGATGCAATGGGCACCCATTGAGCTTCATCCCAGCATGTCTAGTTCCATTGATTTGTGGTCCAGGGCTTGTCCTAGCTCCATGACCGCATGGTTCCTGCTGCTCCCAGGGGTGGGAGATGATGGAGGGTCCCCCCAGCCCCTAAACATCTGGCCAAACACCAAAACCCGAAAGGAGAAGATGCAGGAGATGCAATGAGGGCTCCATCAGCACGAGTGTGGTGCTGTATCCTTCCTCCCCGGGAGGTGAAGAGTATAGTGGAGCTGCTCTACAGCATCCCAAATGGGATGCCCAAACCCAGCATCCCTCCCACAGCCTCCTTATTCCTGTATCCCCCTTCCCAATGACCAAGAGGCTCCAGTTTGGGGCACTGAGCCATCCCTTCCATCCACCCATGGCAAATCCTTGGCGGTGAGTGTGGAATAGCCCTCTGGAGCTGTATCTTCCCAGCGTCACAAGGCTCTTCTCTATCTCGCCTCCCCAGAGCATGAGTTATAATGTGCAATAAAAAGAAAATCAGTGCATTGATGCCAGTTAGTGTGACTAATCCAAGCCCCAGCCTATTAACTGGTGAGTGGAGCATCCGTCTTGGCTCTCATTATAAACTCAGCCAACTACCCAGGGATAAATCTTTCAGCACATGGGGGAGCACGGCTCAGTAGTCAGAGCATCCAGGTTACCCAGGTTTTGCCCCTGGAGCTGGATTTGGTGCTTTGAAGGAGCCAAATGGCATCTGGGTTCTGGAGGATGCAGAGGAATGGATGGGAATAGGGAGCTGGTGTCTTACAGAGGGAGCTGAGGAAGAGGGAAGAACCCCAGGAGTATCCCATAGGTATGGAGGTGGGGAAGGGAAACTGAGGTACAGAGCAGTTAGTGCTTAAGCAGCACTGGATAGCATCCCATTACCAATGGCATCCCATCACCACCAGCATCCCACCTCCAGTAGCATCCCACCTCCAACAGCATCCTATTGCCAACAGTATCCTATCACCAAAGACATCCCATCACCAACAGCCTCATCCACCCTTCCCTGAAGGACACAGCAACTCTGCCATGGTGCTGCGCTCGTGCACGTGCTCTTATTTGCTTTTTACCTCGGCTCTCTCCATTAATCTCTCATGATTTATGGGGCTCTGTTATTTATCTTCTTCTCTCTCCTTTGCCAGGCTGGACTGGAAGGTCCACACCTTTTTATTGTGCAATAAAACCCGCACAATGAAGAGGATTTCGTGAGGTTTTCCAGCTGTGGGGGAGCAAGGGGATGTGGCAGGAGGCAATTCAGGGACCCAGGACACCCCAGCCACCCATGTGAACAAGCAAGGACTCATGAATGGAGGCATAACCTATACAAATCACCTCCTGGAGATGTTTGGTAGCATCTTGCAGAAGACGGGCTGGCAAGAAGGAATGTGGGTTCTTGTGCCTCAGTTTCCATCCTGGTCCTATGCATTTGGGCATTGCGGGTTTACTGATGGGGACATAGAATCACAGAATGGGTTGGAAAGGAACTTAAGATCATCCTTCCACTAGAGCAGGTTGCTCCAAGCCCCTATGTCCAACCTGGCCTTGAGCACTGCCAGGGATGGGGCAGCCACAGCTTCTCTG
>JARCZZ010037941.1:8613-21854 GCA_030323915.1 Brotogeris chrysoptera | reverse complement strand
TCCAACCCTAACTATTCTATGATTCTATGACCTGCACCCCCTTTAAAGTACCATAAATTCAATTGCTTGAGCACCGCTTTCAGAATCTGTCCCTGGGGTAGTCAGGAAGCTGGTGCATCTCTGAGAGGGACAATCCTGAGAGGTGGGCAGACCTTGGAGCAATGCTGAGCTGATGCAGACTGTGGCCAGACAGTGGGCAGGAAGGTCCCAAGGGCCCTGGGAAGCCTGTTGTGGGGTGCAAGGGGCTCTAGTGACACAGGGGGAAGGCGGCATGTGCCAGTGGGCAGCATCTGTTCTCACCACAGTGCCTGAGCCATCTGTAGCTGGCTCTGCTGCCACAGCCTCCTCCAGAACAGCCTCATCTTGCTGGCTGGCTTTTTCCATCTTCTCTTTCACCTCTTTCAGAATCTTCTCATATTTTTCATTTCCTGAAGAAAGAAAACATCCACAAATAGGAGCATGGGCCTAGTGCCATTCCCATCTAAACTGGCAAGCCCTATTGCCCTGACACTGGCCTCTCCCAGAAACAAACTCTTCAAGCAATCTATGAAAAATGATGCTGCTGCTCTGCTCCAAATCCTGATACTCGCCGCCATCATCTTCCTCCCCACATAGGAGCACCTCATCTCCTGTGGTGTGATACAAATCCAACCCTGCCAAAATCCCAGCCACCCTCTACTACAGCTTTTTCAAGCTTTTTTGTCTAACCATCATCTTTCCAGGTCTCTGACAGATAGGCTAGCAAGCTTTTGTGGGATGGTTCTGGTGCAAAGCCCACATGGGCTCATTTGCCAGAGACTCAAGAAGCAACCTCCAGGCCTGGTGGAGGTGGGTAAGAGCTGTGCTATGGTTATATGACATGAGGGAAAAAACATTGGACTTTCCTGGGAAGCAGACAGGCAGTGCTCACCTTTGATGTTCCTGGGCAGGTCCAGATGGATTCTAGGAAAGGTACCTTCTCCTTTCAGAGAGATTTCCTCTGGTTCCAGGTGACCCACTTGGATCTGGAAAGTCCTGTAGAAGACTCCAGGCACTCCTGGCAGGTAAAAGACTTTCAGCATTTGCTCCTTGCCAGGTCCAACGTAACCCTGCAGGACACACGAGAAGAGGAAATGCACCAAAGAAGGTTTGGTGGAGGGATGACTCAGATGATAGACATGCTGAGAAGACAAGACAGGTTCTCATACATAAACGTCAGACATCACCACATTCTTGCTTTCTTGTATCCAAAAGCTCTAATTTCCTACACCAGGATGCAGTGTGTCCTTCAGAGGGCTCACAAGTCTGTACTCCTGCAGTGCAGCCTGCCCTTTGCTCAGCATGAACATGGCTCTTCTGCTGATAGGGTTTAGCCTCTGCTATCAAGAGCCACACAGAATAAACAGAAGCTCTTTTACCAGCCACTATGGGAGATGAGTGAAGAGCCTGTGCTCTCAGCAGGGCCAGCAGCTCCTGTCAAGCACACCAGTGGTACCCAGGCTAGCGTAGAAGGGCCTGAGCCTTTATTAATGATCCCAACCAAACATCTCCTGCCTGTGTGGTTACTCCAAGGCTGCAGGAGTCTATCCAGAAAGCCATTTGGCTGTTTAGCTTCCTCTTCTGATTGCAGAAGGGGATAAAGATAGGAACACTGCTTCAGTTCAAACAGCCAGTTCAGGACTGAGAAGCTGGGATGCTGCAAACTCTTCTCATTGCCGTCCCAGCCCTTCTCCTCCCTGGCCCCCTCACTGCCCAAAGCTGAGCAGAAAAAAGCGAAAGTAGAGCAGCAAAGCTGGAGGAGTGAGAGACCAGCACAGGGGCTGTTACAATTTCTGGAAAAGGAGCTTCATGCCCAAGCAAGAGAGTATTTAAGTGCTGCTCAGTGCTGGCAGGGGCAGGCAGGGATTGTTACAGGCAGGGACAAGGAATAAGTCCTTTCTGATCACACAACCTAGGTAAGGAGATCCTCCTAAGAACCAGCACTGTCTAGCACCAATGCCACACCACCAAGAGCTCAGCAGCTGGTGTCTGAAGAGCTCCCATAGCACCTCATCCCTACTGCTTTTTTTCCTTTCCCCCTTTTTTCCCTATAACCCTCTCCTGGCAGCCTGACACAGGGCCAGGGTTAATCCCTTATGGTACTCACTGTGCTGGGCACCACCAGGGGCACACCAGGCAGAGGGCTGGCTGCAGTGGCTGTGCTCGGGCTCAAAACCACAAAGGTGAATCCCAGCTTCCCGCTGTTGTACAGAGTGACCTCTGCTTTGATGACATCATTAAACAGCTGAAAAGAGGACAGAGGAACAGGAAGTTACAGACACAGGTCTGCTGCTGGGAATCTCTTTCCTCTTTCACTGCGTTCAAAGTAAATGAACACAGCACAGAAGCAGGGAGTGCAGAGGAGAAATGGACACTTGACTCTCCTGGGTTAACCTGGAGAATCCGCAGCAACATGGTACCTCTTAACCCTACATAAGAACAGACCGTTATAGCAGCATGCAGAGGTGCAGTAACAACCATGTAAAAGTCACTAATAAACAAACCAGGGGACACAAGCCCTCTGCACTTGAGGGTGTCATCTAGCAGCCAGCTGTAACAAAGAAGGAGGCATCAAGGCATTTCAGAAGAAAAGCCAATTGCACACAAGTATTTGTAAGCAAAATACAAGCAAAAAGGGGGACAGACAGGGCAACACATACAGGGCCAACAGCTGGAAATATCTGTGTGGTTTTCAATTGAAAAGAAGTAAAGTGGGGATTGGACTGGGACATTCTCTCCAGCTACAGTGACTGGAAGCCAAGTTAACTTCCTTCCCCATTTATTTTGTTGATTAATCAAGAGCATTAAAAGAGAGCACCTCCTTGGACCTCAGGCTTTAGGAGTGGACCAGCAAACGGATGTCTGAGGGACACATCTCTCTGGAGATCACCACTGGGATCCTGCCTGTCCCAAGAGGCAGTATCAATTACCTTGAAGAGGAAGAATTCCCAACTTGATTGCTGGAGTGGCAATGGCCATTAAAAAAACAGATAGGAGGCAGGGCATATCTCTCAGAAGTTGGACTTCCAAGCCACAGAACCAGCAAAATAGCTGCAAAGGGGAGAGAGCCCTAGACCCATGTGGGCAGGAACCCACTAGTGACAGTTCTGAGACAAGGACCTCTGCCAAGAGAAGTGTGTGGTACCTGTAGCCCGCAGTTGATCTCTCTGATGTCTAGGAAGTAGCTGATGAGCGAAGCCTCCCCACTCAGCACCATTTCATAGCTTGGGCCTCCCTCCACCCTGCAGAGCGCCGTGACACGGGTGACGATGTTTGCGTGGCCAAAGAAGGTGAACATGACCTGCTGGCTCTCACCTGGCTGCAGCTTACCATGCAGCGGCAGGACATCAAAAACCTGGAGGAAGGGCAAGAGAGACTGAGATGTCGAGCATGGGTTAGGTGACGCAAAAGAGTAGCCGTGGCATGGAGCAAAGTACAGACATGGCTGGAGTGGCCTCTTCCTCAAACACAGGCAAAAATCATCCTAATCTCAGCCTGCATCCATTCCACTTAAAATGGAGGGACAAGGGGAAAAATCTTCTTGCATACTCACTAATGAATGCACTAATTAATACACTACATTAAAATAACATGTGATGTCTCCTGGCCGCAAGAAATTCTTTCTGCTGCAGAACTTGCCTTTAAAAACACTTTTTACTGCCTTTAGAAAACCACAAGACTGGGAGGTGAGAGCCCATGGAGCTGGGGGTCAGATCCAGCCCAGCTCATCTGACTCCTGGTGCTTTCCAATCTCTCTCTGATTCGAGTCCTGCTCTCTCAAGGTGCTACAGCAAAAGGTACTGCAGAAATTTCCTACTGTCCACTTGATGAGTAACAAGATGAATAATGCCTTCCATAGGTGCTACACAGGAGGTGTCCTTGGTCAGCCCTATGACACATCCCACATGGCCTCTCCAATAACCTCAGCAGTGCCATGCAATGCATCTGGAGGGATGTGAGGCCACTCTGTAAGCACAACAGAGCCACCAGTGTGAGTGATGGCTACATCACTGCTTGTTACACTAGAAATGTGAAAGCAAGGCAGATTCCCACTCACCTCCTCCACTCCCAAGGCAAGGGGCTCTGTCTCCATGAACTGGACCAATTCCTTGATCTCCACTGGTCTCGGAATATCCATAGCACCTTCCAGTTCCTCAGCAGTGGATGGCAACAGCTGGAAAACAAGCATCATGGGCTGCAGTAAGCAGCTGGCTGGTCTGAGTAAGATCACTCTGCTGCAGGCTCCACCACCCCATCAAGCCAGGTGCAGCTGAGATGGGACCTAAGTGACAATCAAGTATGGGTATGTCTATGCCATCAGTTGAGTGTAGGTCCAAGCCCTAAAGATAAAGACATGGGCTCCATCTATACTTCCTACATGCAAACTCACATGAGAAAGCTAGGTGTACCCAGCGCTCATTCCTGGCAGAGACCTCA
Organism: Brotogeris chrysoptera; assembly: GCA_030323915.1. Classification (NCBI taxonomy): domain Eukaryota; kingdom Metazoa; phylum Chordata; class Aves; order Psittaciformes; family Psittacidae; genus Brotogeris; species Brotogeris chrysoptera. The sequence continues at coordinate 17,399 of JARCZZ010037941.1, read as the reverse complement.
AGTGCATTTTGCACCCTTGTGCCAGCCCAGTTTCATTCACTCCTGCCCAAGGAACACAAAACCCCCACAACTGGACAGGTTAGTTTCTCCATGACAAAAACAGGAACATAACTGCAAGTGATAAGTATCAAACCCAGAAAAATAAGGACTTAGGAAGTGCATGGCACAAGTATCCAATTTCAGATGGTGCTTAAGTTTCATCTCGTATGCTCCTCAGTGCTGGAGAACTGAGGCTCTCCACAGGGTCATTCTTCTCAAATGACACCTTCCTGAAGAAGACAGAGATGCTTCTATGTCTTGCAGCCCTTGAGAGCTGTTTTTTAACCTCAGAGGTACCATCTTTCAAAAGGAACCTTGTCCCTGGGCTTCTGATCCCTATTTATAAGCAAGGGCTTTGTGATTCTCTTATAGTCGAAGAGTACTTGCTTCTTCAGTAAAGAAGTGCTTTGTGCTGGGGCCTTGACATCAGCAGTCTGCAAGAATATTTACGGGACATCCTTAGACCTAATCAAAGGCTACATCTCCCCAAGTAGATAAAGCACAGGGGAGCGGTGAGTCTTCTCATGCTTCAATGCTCTGTCATCTCCAGATTTTCAAACCTAGCAAAGCTTTACTAAGTATATACTCTCAAAGATGCTAACCCACGTCTTTTCCAGACCTATGGTCTTCCATCTCCCCAGGGAGGTTATATGGATATTGCCTTGATACAGTGACATAAAGAGAAGATGAAGCTGCAATCCAGATGCATCCTTTGAAGTGATTTCAGATCTTACTTAGCCATATCCACTTGAATTTGCCTGGGTTACTTGTGCATACATGGCAACAAAGCAAGAAATAAAGATGATTTCATGCTTCTATCTGAAAACAGTCAGCCACACTATTCTTTACATCTACAGGGTATCATTTTTTCTTGATTCAGAAAATATGTGCAGACTTATAATGTTAAAATGACTGATATTTGGAGGAGAGCAGGTGAACCCCTTCTTCTTGAACTTAATGCCAACACTGGCACTTTCAGAACCTCCCATGCTTTCTTACGTCCTTTTTTATTGCACCAGGAGCAGCTTCTTTCCTACAAGATGCCATACAAGGCATCAGCTCCCACTAGTACCAAGGTCAAGCTCTAAAGCACCAAGGCTCACCAGGAAAGGCCAGCAGATCAAAGACCATTTTCCAAAGGCCATGCTAGGAGGAAGAGACAGTGACTTTACAAAGTCTTGTTTTATAAAAGACAGCTCTGTGGCTGTTTGCTGCAATACTGGGTCTCAGGTGAACACACAGACATGAAAATGGCTGGCTCTCGCCGGGGGTGAGAAGATGGGACATGGAGATTAGTACCTGGCACAGCTTGATACAGAAAGGAAACTGGAAGCCTTCACATCACGATGCAGACAAAAGCCCATTTTATATTGTAAAAGAAAAAAAAAAAGGCAAAAAACCCCACAAACAACCCCAAACTCAACACAGGTCAGTAGGATCTGAGTGGGCTTCTCCAAGCAAAACTATTCTGCTGATTTCTCCTCCCTTGAAGACCCATGCCCAGCCTCTGGCCCTGCTGCTCAGCCCGCTCTCAGGGCAGGAAAAGGGAGGTTGGCACTAGCACAACTCTTGGGAGGGAAGCTGGGGGATGCAGTGCAAGCGAGAGGCGTACAAGAAAATCTACCTTTGCTTCCAGAGAGTCATCTGCATGTGCTGGCTCTTGGACAGGATCTCCCACTGCTCCCAGAGCTTCAGCTGGCTCCTCCACACTTCCACTTCTGCAGCTGCTCTCTGAAGATGCTGAGTACTCTGAGGAGGTTCCCTTCTCCTTCAGTGGTTGGGGTTCAATGAAAAATTTAGATGTTGGAGGGTTGTACCTGGAAAAATAACATAACTTCAATCATGGACATGCAGTGTGATGTAAGGAAGCCTGCATGAGCAGCTCCTCAGCAGGATGTGGTTCCTGTGGGCACTGGTGGTGTGAGTTCAGTAATAGGTCTGACACAGGAGCTCCAAAACCAGGATGGAGCGGGCCAGCACTTGGGGGTGCCTGTGGATGATGCTGTATAGCAGTGGCGCAGGCAGCTGGCAACTGGTTGCAATAAGGAACTAAAAAGGACAGAGATGAATGCCTTGTGGGGAGGCAGAAAGCACACCAGGAAAGGAAAAGGTGCAAAAAGGTGAGACTGAGACACAAACGTTCAAATCCAGACAGCGATGAGCCAGTACTGACCCACCAGTGCCCTCCTAAAAGCACCCACTGACACAGACCATACCCAGAGACCCAAGCGAGACAGTCTGCAGCTCTACTAAGTATTATCTTGAATACTTCCCCTGACAATCACCCACAGCTGCAAGTCAGTACAAGCAAGTTGCGATGCCCATAGCTTTTTCCAAGGGCCATCAGGCAGGAGCAAGGATAGAGCCCGGAGCCTGCTGTGGCCTGACCCAAACAGAGCCCAGCACCATGTAGGGGCACCACGGAGCCCAGCACGGGATACGCATGCAAGGCAACACAGAAAGACATGTCAAGCAGCTCCAGGCACAGACTCACAATTAAACAGTCCTTTAATCTCTGATGAGCACCAAAGCAGCAGTGACTGGTACTTTGCAGAAAGAAGCTTTGCTCATTTTTAATTAAGGTACTGCAAATTATGACAAGGCTCAGTTCCCTGCTGTGCCACAGGTATTCCCTGGCTACAAAGCAAAACCTCTAACTGCACCTCAAGCTAAAAAGGCAGCAGCTCTGCTGAAACCAGGCTGACACCCATGTGGCACTTACCAATAGTGCAATTACCTCCCCAGCAGTTTCTAAACACAAACTGCTGGAGGACCAGTTTGGCAAATGATTGAGCAAGGCGGCTCAACAGCTCACTCATGAACAGAGCCAGGCTGATCATTTGCGCAATATCTGACAGTAAAAGGTAGATGGTTTAACGTTTTCAAACATTCCCAGGTGACCCAGATTTCATTCCCTGTTTTAAATCGCAGCAGGTGCTCAAGGAACTCTGCTTGCATTTCTAACGCCACATGGAGAGACACACTCGAACCAGGCCTGCTTGTCACTGTGCCCATTTGCAAGTGTTCCTCCTGTAGTCAAACAGGGCAGATTTTCTACAACAACCTGGACTCTTCATTCCCAGTTGGGAATTCTGTGCCTTCAATGTTCCCTAATAAATACTTGTCTTTAGCTTTGTAGCTTATTAGCTAAGGCTGTTCTTCATTTCTGGATTGGAGGCTCTGCCCTTCTTAACCCCCAAGGGATCCCACCTGACTTGGCCCAGGTGAGCTTCTCTGCAGCCCTCCCTCTGCCTGCTGCTAGGACCTCCTGTAGACCCTAAGCAAGACCGTGGAAGCAAGTCCAAGTGGAAGAATGAAGCAGGGCTGGAGGGGAGGAAGGCATCCACTTGCCCCTGCAAAGCATGGTCCATCTACAGTCCCACCTGTGCAACCTTTTCTCTTCTCAGCTGAGGTACTTTAATACCTCTTGGGGCACGCTGATGGGTGACCAAACTGCTCAACACCTCTAGCAGCCACTAACTTGGGTATCTGCATCAGCATCATAATCACAGAATACTAGGGACCTCAACGATCATCTGATCCAACCTTTCTTAGCAAAGCATGACCTAGACTAAATGCTCCAGCACCTTGTCCAGCCAAATCTTAAGTGTCCGGTGTTGGGGAGTTCACCACTTCCCTGGGGAGATTATTCCAGTGGCTGATTGTTCTTATTGTGAAAAACTTTCCTCTAGTGTCCAGTCAGAATCTCCCCAGGAATAACTTGTGCCCATTTCCCCCTGTCTTTTTCATGTGACTCCTGTAAAAAGGCAGAAGGCAGTCTCCATCTTCTTTAAGACACACTTTAAATACTAGGGCATAGTAATAGGGTCTCCCTGGAGCCTTCTTTTCTCAAGGCTGAACAGGCCTAGCTCTCTCAGGCTTTTCTTAGTTTCCCAGTCATTTTGTCATATTTGTGGCCCTTCCCTGGAGCCTCTCAAGCCTGTTCACATCTTTTTTGTATAGCAGGGACCAAAACTGAACACAGTATTCCAGGTGCGGCTTGTCAAGCACCAGGTAGAGTCACACAGGATGAAATAAATTCAGCTCAGCTGTGACAGTGGTGCTTTTGGGCAACTTGCAGCTGAATGTTACCTTTACCTGGTGATGAAGGAAATGCTTGCAGTGTAGGGGTATCAACAGGATCACCTCAAAGCCCTCCAGCTGTGGATAAGTTCAGGGCATGGGTCTGGCTGTCATCATAGCGGCTGTCCCAAACCTGCCAGTGTGATCCATCCTCCAGGATGAAACCATAGCTCTTAGAGCAGTTTGTGATACTGTGGGTTAGTAACAACTCCTGAGGACAGGTAAACCCCCAACATGGAGAAAACCATACTCATTTATTAAATTAACTTAGTTTTACAAAATGGTTTGAGACAACTTCACAGGAACATGGTGACTGGACAACAATACTTTTCACTCTAAAGCAGAAGCCCTCCGGGACCCAGTGCTGGGAGATGATGTGATTAGTGAGAAGCTGTGGAAAAGCACAAAGCAGAGCAAGGGGCTTTTTCTAGGGGTAGAAAAGTCAAAACTAACTACCAAGAAGTGTAACATGAAAAGGAAGAGAGTGAAGAATCCAAGGTGTCAATAGAAAGTTGACCCCTGGGAACAGATATCTTTCTGGCATTGAAGTAAAGGTGGGTATCTTAGAAAAGGAGAAGGAAAGGTAAGATGTTCAGCATTAGCCCAGGGTTTATGTAGCTTTTTCTCTGATGTAAATTGGAACTTTCTGGGCATCCTCCAGTACTTTCAGGCCAAGGTTTTGAATTCAGGGAAGAATGCAAGGAGCAGAGAAGGACATGCCCTAAACCAGATGGACCAGAAGGCTGCGAAAGTGCATCCATCAGCACAGCTGACACAAGGAGCCTCCTGACATGAGCAGGCCCCCGAGAGCTGAAGGGGCTGAAGCAAGGTGTTAAGCCCTCTGGGCACATCTCACCCAACCCAGACACCCCTCAGGTAAGACAAAATGCCTCCAGGAATTAACAAAGGGAATTTAATGGGAGAACAGGTGGATTGACACCAGGGAGAGAGAAGTCCTTACTGCTAATGAGCCATCAAAGGGGCTAAGCCAAACTCTCTGGAGCAGAGGCTGCCATCCTGGTTAAGATATTCAGGATCCTCCACTGCCAATGATGCAGCTGAGCTGGGTGACTTGGCACCTACCAAAGAATGAGCACCTGCAGGCTCAGGTCCAGCAAAGCCAATTCAAGCAGAGTCAGGGCAAATAAAAACTGAAAACTGAATTAGCATTTACATGTCCAAAACCCTAACTTGGCTCTAATAAAAAATAAGAGTAAAGATAAACAGGCAACTGGCCAACAAGTGGCCCCAGGGGAAATCAATTCCACACAGGCTTCGCTGTAATGTGTTTGTTCCTCTGCTTTTAAAAAATATATGCATTGTTCTATCATCAAAATTAGGTTTTCCCTTTCCCTTGTAATTAAACCCTCATCTAATTTACCAGGAGATATCAGAGGCCTCCAAGCAGAGCTTACAGACCTGCTCACTTCCCTCCACCTGCTTTTTCAGACTCAACTCTGCATTTTAGGATGTGTTCTTGAAGTTGCCATGAATCAAGAAGGGCCACACTAAATACCTGTGAGTTGGTAAGACCCAGCTGAGAATGGGCTACCCCAGTGCCCCAGTCTTCTCTCCCAGGCTCTCCTCATAGCCATAGCTACTTTTCAGTTCCCAACAGGTCATCTTCTGTAAACAAAACTGTTTCTTGATGATCTCTATTATTTGTAACAGCAACACTTCTCTCAGTTTCCTAGGGCATTATGGAAAAGCCATTTGCTACCATAATGAAAACTGCTAAGACTAGACTTCTGTACTATGCAGAGAGGCCACAGTGGGAGGAACCACTAGAATTGTTTTTATAGACGTGCTTCAGCATGACTGCAAGATTGTTCTTGGGCTTGGAAAACACAGGCTAGTGCTGAATGGTCCTCCTTCCCAGGGAATGTCCAGACAAGCGCTCCCACCAACATCTACATCTATACCTAAAGATGCAGCAGAACCTGCCATTTCACTGTAAACTGCTATATACCTCTTTTGTGAATGTGATGTGTATTTTAACAAAAACTCAGGCCAAGAAGGTCTGAGAAAGCAGCCTTCCACACCAGCTTTCCTTTCCCCAGGAACCAGTACAGGGGCTACAGCAAAGCAGAGCAAGAGACTGGGACAGCAGCATACAGTTCTGGTGGCTGTGCCTATGTAGGATCTTAGTACGAAATAACAAAAGACAGGGTTAGCAGGGAAAGAAAAGGGATTTTATCTCTGCATGTCCAAGTGCCTAAACATGGCTTTGTAGTTCCAGAGATAAAGCAGAAGGGCTATGCAAAAAGTGTTAGCAGCACCTTACCTTCCCAGCATGGCTGGAAAACAGTGTCTCCTTTCCAGCATCAAACTAGTGGAGATCACCTATTCTGTGAGCCTGACCACAGATGGTAGGTGTTGTTTCCACAAGGGAAAATTGAAAACAGTTTGCCAGATCAGGCAAATGGCTTGGTGTTTGCAAACTACAAACAGGGTACCAGAAAGAAGAGCTTCAGGGAGAGGGCAAAGGTGCACATACCTAATGAGGTTCCTATGGCTGCCTGTCAGGAATGACCAGTGGTACTGGACAAGAAGCGGGCTGCAGTTGGTCATCTTGACATAACGCACATCCTCAGTGTCATTCAAGATGCAGCCAAAGTCCAGGGCTGTGGTCGGGATAAGGAGATTCGGGAAGTAGACTTCTCCCCGAATGGTGACCTGCTCCTGATGAGGATGCTCTAGGAACCGTATCTTCAGAGCCTTCTCTACTACCCGGCTACTCAAATCCTCTGCATAAGCAGGGTTAAATCTGATGCAGAGATGAAGTTCCTCCCCTGTCCCCAGCTTCGCTGGCTGCAAGGAGATAGAGCGTTAACCACCAGTATGATGAAGTCCCAAGGTCTGATAGCATGAAAAAGGTAAATGTGCAATGTGTGACCCCAATGTGGGCTTCTCAGTTCAGCCTTCATTTTCTTTACAGTGAGTGTCTGACTGTAACCACCACACTTTTGTCTGAAACTATCTATCTCAGGGTCACACTCCTGCACTCTGCATCAATATAAAAGAGAAATAAACACTGTTCTCCTGAATTCTGGATCTGCAGAGACTATGTGCTAAATGCTCAACCAAATCAGCACTCCGGAAAGCCAGGGCTTTTTGTCCTGACTTTAGGGGAACTCCTTTATCAGCACTTCAATCTCACTCTTCCAGGGGCTAGTTACTGACAAGGCACAGAAACGGTGGCTGCACCTACAAGAATGCACGTCCAGCAGAGTCCATGTCCAACACCTTCCATTGACACCAGAGCAGGAGCCAGGAAGCAGCTGGAGGGGCATCCTCAGCCTTCCCAAAGGCAGAGCTGCCCTCAAAAAGAGTAGGCTGCTCCTCAGGCTATCTGAGGATGGCTGCTGGAGAGCTGGGATGGTTTCCCAGAGACACTTTTACTACACAACTTGCCCCGATCTAGCTCCCTGCTCCCTTCTCCTCATGTCTTACAGAAAAAACATATCTTCCCAATACAGATGATATTTGTTTCCATCAGTAGCTTGTTTCACATCTGATGTAGCTCAAGCCAGTCTATTGCTGACTCTACAGAATATATTTCCATGCTGGAGGATCTCCTAACAGAAACGTATCACCATGTTCCTCTTCAAACCCCACCAGCAGGAAGGTCCACTGCTGCTCACCTGACTGTCTGCAAGGAGGGGCTGCTGGTCTGCATTGCAGATGGAGAAGGGTTGTCCTAAGGCCAGGACCATGCTGAGGGGCAGTGGTGAGATGTTTTTTAAAGAAAGAGGCTTGTACTGCAGAGTAAGGACATCACTGGGTTGCTATAGAAACAGGAGACAAGAAAAAAATACTGAACTCAGGCCATGGACCTCCTTCCCCTTCAGATGCATTTAAAATTTTTCAACCCCAAAAGTGCATACATCTTTATTTCCTATTTTTATTAGTTTCAATCCTTATAGAAGGTTTTTTCTTTAAGCCTATCAGATGCTTTTCGTGTTTAGAAACCAGAGCATCCCCCAGGGGACAGGGAAACAGTCTTTCGTACAGATGAGAAAGTACAGGAGGCAGTTGCTTGAACAAGATCAAAACCAGAAAGTGAACTCAGTCTGTCTCCAGTTTTGTATCCTTTCTTGGCCAGAATGGCACAAGATGATTTGATTTTCACTCACATATGGTAATTTCTATCAACCTTATCACATCTAGCAGCCTCATAAAAGCAGTGATGCTACTCAGAGGAGAAAAGCAAGCAGGATTTGCTTGCAGGATTTGCTCTCCATAGTGGAGACTCTGCAGCAGCTTGAGGTTAGCTTCGGACACTGAAGTGTACACACAGCCAGCTAGAAACCTCAACAGTCTGGCTGCAACCTACTGCCCCTGATACAGTGACATGGTGTCTGTAGTCTCAAAGCCATGTTCAGCCTAAGCTATTTCTTCCTGTTTATATATTGTTCTAGGCTTCCTGCATGGTTTCTATAAACTAGACAGTGTTTAGGAAACTAGTTCAAGATGTACAGATATCCAACAGCTGCAGTGTAACAGCACTCAATAAATCAGAGCATAATAATCAGGCCCATAACCCAGAGGTCGATGGATTGTAACCTTCCTCTGCTAATTGCTTTTGACAGGCTGAGAAAGTTGGGGCTGTTCAGCCTGGAGAAGAGAAGGCTGTGTGGAGACCTCAGAGCAGCCTTCCAGTA
>JARCZZ010037940.1:0-44528 GCA_030323915.1 Brotogeris chrysoptera | reverse complement strand
CATTTTTCTCCTTGGTAGCTGGAGCAGCACGGATAACACCAGTGTTTTCAGTGGCTGCTTGGTGGTGTTTTGATCTGTCCAAGGACTTTCTGAGTCTCATGCTCTGTCGGGGAGGAGGGGGAGGACGGGAGGAAGCGGAGACAGGACACCTGACCCAAACTGACCAAGGGGCTATTCCATGCCACAGCACATCATGTCCAGGATGTGAGATACTGGGGGCAGGAACCCGGAAGTGGCTCTCTCTCTCTCTCTCGGCTCGGTCGGGTGGTGAGCATTGTGCCCTCTTTCCTTGTATTTCTCTTGCATTATTATTGGTGGTAGAAATGGTGATTTATGTTATACCTTAGTTACTGAACTGTTGTCATCTCAACCCATGGGAGTTGCATTCTTTCGGTTCTTCTCCCCATTATTCCCTCATCGATGTGGGGTGGAGGGGGAAGAAGGGAAGGAGTTTGATTTATGACTTAAACCGCGACAAAAAACGATAAAAATGTTCCTGTTTTTTGTCAATGTTGGGACAAATTATGGCCACGAAGTCTTCACCCCACTCCATCATCTGTCTGTGTATTCATGGGAACCGCTGTGTAGTGCACATTCCAGGGGTGGCTGCGTCCTGCCCTGAGGGGCTCTGAAAATCCATTTTTCCCTTATGTGTGGACAGTGTTGCATTTCAAACATAAGTTTAATTCCTAATTATTCTACAGCACCCCTTCATGGTATATTAAACACATATCATCAATAAGGATTGATAGCTAACAGCCACATACACAAAACATTACTTTAATTCTGTTTCGTTTATGGAAAAATGAGTAACTCAAGTAAAACTTTTTTAAACATGAACTGTTAACTTTAACAGTCATTTTCTTTGCTGCATCTTACTGCCTGCTAAATGGCTGCATTATTGCTACAGCTTTCACCACCAGCTCCTGCAGTAATCCTTCTGTTTAATGATCCTGATTTAAAAACTGTTACAGTTAACAACTACTGATATTTTACTTTCTGCATTTTGGCATTCAGAACTGCTTAAATGAAGCAGTTCAATCTTCTAAGTGACAATAATAGTTCTCATTATACCAACCTGCAGGACTTTTATTCTGCTACATTTTGATATATTATATAGTCTACTCTGCTACAGTCATCAGCATAGTATTAAAAATACTCTTAATCTTTGTCAGAAAACTCATCAAATATTGATTTTTTTTTTTTTGTTTGGAAATTACAGAGAGATCTGGACAACATGCATAGATTAATGTAATCAAAGTGTTGACAATTTATTATAGCATCACCTTTTTGGGAGAGTTTCAAGATATTTGCACATTCAGCAATAAGTGATTGGTTAACGCCTCTCGGCCCAGTGTTAGTAACAGCTTAGTGATTGGCTAACCTTGGAAACATATGTTTCAAGTTCATAGGCAGTAGTCCTTTGTTGCATGCTCTGCTCAGCAACTTTCCTTGATAGCTTTCTCAAGCCCTGGCACGTTCGTGTCCCTTAATAGCCTTCAGGCAAGGCCTCAAAGCCTTTGATTCATTACTTTACAATTGTCAAGTAGCTGTCTGGATTGCTCACATGACCATGTTCATTTAGGTACATTCCCACAGGAAATATAACTGTTTATTTCCTGGGAATCATTCTTTCCATGCTGGACATGGGCTACAGTCTGGCTTACAGTCTAAATGTCTGACTTGATCATTCTGTTATTGCAAGTGAGCATAGCAACGTATTGAATCTGCCAATTCTAGACTAATTCACAGATACTACAGTCCCAACTGTCTTTTCAGAAGCTCTGGGCAGCCTTTCAGATCAGTTCTTTGAGGAATGGTGATAGCACTGTAACATTTAAAAGTCTCAAACGAAGCGATCTGTAAGTTTCTATGAAGTGACTAATTTTAGTTCTGTTTACTCCATACTGATAAAAAGGTGATGCCCTGAACATTACTAAAACATTAAAAACTATCAAGAGGAGGATGGAAAGGAGGAATAGGGGTTTCTGTTTATGCTTTCATTACAGTAACGGATAGTACTTTCTGGAATAGAATGGTCAAATTAGTAATAATATGGAAAATATTCAGAACATTCATTCATATTTACTTATATAAGATAGTTTAATATTGCTAAGGAGGAAGAATATTTTCAGTAGACTTCTCTTTTCCTTAGTGCCAATTTGACCGAAAATTAGCACAGAGCTGAGCATAACAGAAAACAGGTATACACTTAGAGATCTCATAAGCATAGCGACAGGTTTAGTACTTGCACTTTAGTACAGAGCAGGAAGCATAAAAGAATCTGTTAAAGCTTTGCAATTTCACACTTTTGTCTTGAGAATCTGATAAGATCCAGTGAGAGAAAGTAGGAAACAGGATTTGAGCTGTCTTGGTTTAAAAAACCAGCAAGGTACTGGGAGAAAAATTCAAGGTTAAAACTTTAACTGAAAAAATAAAGTCTTGTAAACACAATCCTTTAACAAAGTCAGCAGATTTGTGAAAAGAAACTGGATATGATGCAGGAATTGTGAGAACACACATTCCTGACTACTGAATTTTCGATTGTGTATTTATTTCTATTTATTTGTGAATTTCAGGAGCTTATTTCACTGAGCACTTTAATAGCCAATTTCTTGGGTTAAATTAAAAAAATAAAAATTAAAAGACTAATGCCACAGAAAGGGCATATCAAACAGCCTTCAGGAATACAAGGAAATATGCAACAAAATGTTGTCTGTTAAATAATCCTATACCAGAAGTCTGAAAATTATCTTCACAAAGAAACTCAGAGTTATAAAGCTCATGAAACTCTCAAATTAAACTTCTACTAATATTACTAGAACAAAAAAATAATAATAGAAAAAAAAGGAGTTGGGGAAACCAAACTTGGATCTCAAAAGCTGCCAAAGGATCTACATTTTTCTGCTTTTCATAGAATCATAGAATAGTTAGGGTTGGAAAGGACCTTCAGATCATCAAGTTCCAATCCCCCTGCCAGGGGCAGTGACACCTCACAATAAACAATGACCTATAAACGATATACCTATAGAATCCCTTCCTGTTATCCTTAACATCCCTAGCCAAGTTTAATTCTAAGTGGGCCTTAGCTTTCCTAACCTGGTCCCTAGTTTGCCTGACAACATCCCTGTACTCTTCCCAGGACGCCTGCCCTTGCTTCCACCTTTTATAAGCCTCTTTTTTTCTTCAAATTTTCCTCAGCAGGATCTTATAACGAAAAGAGATGGAGAAAAAAAAAAAAAAAGTCTACAGGATTTCCTACCCAGCCAGTAGGAAAGCGGGATCACATTCTGTTTTCTATGTAATTGCATCATTTATTTTTCCATCCAGCAATTCAGTTCAATTTGAGAAACAGGCAACTGTCTTACAGAAAATTAATTACTACGAATGCTGTGGAAACTGGAAGCTTCACTGACACAGTTCCATTTATTCTGCCTGCCCCTTACTGGGTAATAAAGATGAACCAAGATTACTAGAACAAGGGTTGTGTGTGATATAGAGGAAAAGGAAGTCTCATGCAGAGGATGAAAATTGAAAGTGGAAGATGCAGAAAGAAAGAACTAGCAGTTTTGACTTTTTCTTTGAACTGGAAGGCATTCAAATCAATTCTTGGCAATTCTCCAAGCTCTAGATTGGGACAAGTGATAATGAATCAGAGGTTCAGAACATTTTTAAGTCAAGAAATTTCTTTTTATAGTGAAGTCTGGAGAGAACTCAGTCTAGATAATGCTATGTTTACAAGCTATGTATGAAATCCTACTACACATCCATATTTTATGTGATATAATGTAGGAACCATGTTAAAAACAAGTTACTTTTGTGTACACCTTACTCTTGGAGATATTCCAAGGAATAAAGCTCATTTTAGGTAAAGCTATGAAAGTGCCAACTATTTCTTAACCACCAGCCATAAACAATTTTGTTCAAAAGACGGAACTTACATTGACAAAAAATAATAGTTGTTAATACCTAGTATTCATCTCAAAGTAAAACTTGGCTTCATATTCATTTTCTTTTCATCAATGAATCAGTACAGTTAAATCATTGTAATTATCATTCACTTAAAAAATAAAATGTTATTTATGCAACAGATCTTTTCATGCTAAAGTAACAGTTCATATATAAATTACACTTAAATTTTAATATATGATTCTGTATGCGTGTGTACATAAGTCTCATTAAAACTGTGCTTTAGAGCATACCATACATTTTTTGTGTTGAGAAAACTGATTTGCATTTTAATAAAGACATTAACTCATTACAGGGACTGTATCATTGGAGATCGATTGCAAAGTTGAAACTCCTGCTGAAAGCCTGAAGGAAGACCAAATGGTTTTCAATGGATTCTTCTTTAGGTTATATACACTACCTGTCATGTGCCTATAATCTGCTACTGACACAATCACAGCTAATTTGGTGGATGAAAGCTTCTTACAGATAAATCATCAAATCAAATTATCAGTGTGCTCCTCATTTATAGTCACACCAAATATTTGAACATCATAGGATTTTAAACGGACCTTATAAACTGAAGCACTACTGAATAACATTTACATGTGAGTAAGGAAAACACGGTACTTACAGAATACCACACTGAAGGAAGCAACAGCTAATTGCCTAAAAGCAATAACAAAAAAGACTGAGATATTATTTTGTAGTGGGTTTGTTCCATCTTCCACATAAAAATGTGTCACAATGCAAGAGGACCAACCAGATGGAAAAAGACCCAGATTAAATTTTTTACTTAGATAATGTGAATAATCAGGTTTATGTGACCCTGAACATCGAGAACTCCAATGAATTACCTTCTCTGGTCTCAAAAAGTTCTGAAGCTGTATTGATCAGAGAAAACCTAAGGAAACTCAGAAAACAAGAACAGGGATTAGCAAAATTCTGTCATGTTAAGTACTTAAATCTCTTTTAAAAATGTCATTTAAAGACAAATTAGACCAACTGCATTATGTACTAAAATGAATAACCTTGTCTTATTCTTCTACATATAGTATTCTGATTCTCTATATAGAGAATCATTCCCACTTCTGAAGGCTTCATTGTTCAGGAAAGAGTTCATTCTCTGTAGATTTGATTTTTTTCTTTTCTGTAGGCTATTCTTATAGTGATAGCAGCTTTGCTCTTTCACCTTTCTATATTCACAAAATGCTTACCTGGTCAGCAGATACGACTTCTGCAGCAGAAGACGGAAAACATTCAGTAGGCTTCTGTAGTCAGCAGATCAATAGCTAAGTGTATGTTTAGGGAAAGAGAATGGAGGAGGCTGAAACAGCTACAGAGCATTGATAGAGGAATTCCACCAACCAAAGATTTCCTCAGATATCAGTACTTGTTGGACTTGTTGATTCATAACTCACCTGTAAGTATTGTAGCCTAGGGATGGGATTTGTCCTATAGAGGTTTATACAACAAAGGATTTTCAAAATAAAAACTACCAAGTATTAAGTTTGAGTGGATTAAGGACAAAAAAACAAAACAAACTCCCAAGTTTTGCATTATTTACAATATTTGCATATCAGAGAATGAATTGCCCAAGGGAAAAAAAAAAAACAACAAAACAAAACAACAAAACAAAACAAACACATCCTGTAAGAGAAAAATGCCTTACAGATAAAAGTACAATGGAAAATATAGATGTATATGTGACTAAGAAAACTGATAGGAATGCCTTCAGAAAACTGGTCTTACAAAGAAGTTACAGGAAGAAACATTACTTCAGCAGAACTAAAAGCAGTAACTCAAGATAAATTTTTCTACCTCTGGCAGAGTTCTTGATATAAGGATAATCTCTTTTTAGTATTTTCTGATTGTTTTTTGAGAGCCTGCTTAAGAAGGTATAACCCCACTTCACTTTTTGAAGCTAATCTTGCCTATACTACATCTCATCTTTCATTGTGCTTTGCAGATCTAGAAGTAGGAATACTGGTTCTTCCGGTATTATTTCATTCTGTGTCCTTGTTAAGAGGTTAAGAGGTGGGCCAACTTTACAATTGTTACTACCATATGGTAACATATAAAACACTACTGCCAGAACTAGTAGGCCACACAAAGAAAAGCAGGATGGTAAATACCTATGACAGTATTTTTCTACAGGATAATCCTGATGTCTGGAAAAACTGTACCAATTCAGACAAGTTGCATTTTAATACAACTAAGCTTCCATGGGTGCTAAGTATAAGCCATACAAACAGAAAAGGAAGCTATACTGGAAAAGGCACACTCTGAATAGGAAGTAAATGTTGCACTGATGAAGTAACTTACAGTGAAAACCCAAAGGAAATGAATGGCAGGACATAGTTTTAATCCTTTACCTATGAATACTTTATGCAGATTGGGTGTTCAAATGCTAAAAATCATACTTAAAGAGTGGAGTAGGCTCAGACTAAGACATAATATTATATGAAGGTTGCAGAAAAACACTTGTACTGAAAAACATAGAGTTCACTCTATTTAGCTTACCAAAAAGAAGATTGGAAGAAATTAAAAAGATTACTGTATAAGTACATTTATGAGGAAAAAATATCAGTCACAAAAGGGTTTTGTCACTAACCAAAGAACAGCATAACATGAAAGTGTAAGCATGCAAATAAAAATTGTTAAAAACAATTGCCTTTAACAATGCCTGTGATGTAATAGCTGGAGCAAAATACTGAGGAAAACAGATTGTCATCCGTCTCTGAGAGTAAAGATTTCATGCCACATAGAAATTCAGCCATACATAAATTCATATGATCAAGATAAAGTCATTAGGATAAGAATATGATGAATTAAAAAAGGTAATTTCAGGCAAGACAGGTCTGCCAACCCATAAAATATACATCTGAACAGTCTGTCCATGTCTGAATCTGAGTAGCTGTTTTAATGAATCAGTGGACACAAAATATAAATCCAATAGTTATCAGATAATTAAGCCTTGTGAGTAGCCAAAGAGTAGAAACAATTTTGATGTCCAGAACCAAAAGAACATCTTTCCATTCAAATACATGAAAAATTTCCACTAATACAGTGTGAACACATTATTGATCTTTCTTTCATGAAATCCATCATTCTTGTGTTTTTTTTTTGTGGATTTTTTAGCAATAAATACCAATTTTAATAAACCTGGTTATTATGTTCACATTTAAAGTTACATCCATGGTCTGTTTAAAAGGCAGACTAACACATGCTGGATTGCGATTTCAGCCAAAACCAGAAATCCATTTAGTATTTCCTATTCACATGCTTTCTGGAGGGATTTGTGTTGTGAGAAATTCAGGACTGAAAAAGAATGAATGATGAGAAAGTATCTATTACAGTCAATCAAAGGTGCCTACTTGACTTAAAACAAGAATTAATAGGCATCTTATGTAAGTTTTTTGGCACATAATGATACGTCGGTATATGCCATTTTTAAAAACGCAATTATTTCAGTTCACATGGAGATTGTCTATCCAGACTACAATACACATGGTAATGAAGACAACAAGCATGCAAATGCACAAGGTAATTGCACAAGCAAGTATTGTAAGGCTTTAAAACAATCCCAAAATGTACGGAATGCCTCAGTATACAAAAAAAACCATTACTGTTCCTCTTCTTCTGAAGTAGTACTTGTGCTTCACATTTGTTTGCTGAATTACTAAATGCACTGGTATTTGGCAAATCAGATTATATGAGTACTCTGAGTCTCCCCTACTGACCTTTCAGGACCATACTACATCTTGGACACAAAAGCTCACAGCTCAGACTTGTTCCAGCAAGATAATGGAAATTTCTCAGTCTACTTTGACTTGCACACTCATAAAAATCAGCCTCCAGTGTCTTTATGTGCTAAAATCTTGCTACAGCTTTAGCAAACAGAAGAAAGCTTATGGTGTATATGTTTTTCCTAAAAATAGGATAGGAAAAAATTAACATCTAAAACCAGTTAAATATGCATATTTGTCCTTCATTGACAGATCAAATAACAGACTACTTAGCTTTAAAGATATGCCCATAAATTCTACAGATTTTAGGGAAATGTAAGTCTTACACCTGATTCACATTGATGGAAGTATTTGACTTCAGAGAAAAATACAAGATCAATATTATGCATTAGATTCATGCTTCCTGAAGTATCTCTCATGCATTTGTTGACCAAATAAGAGATTAATTATTCCACACATAGGAATTTTACTAGTAACTGAATTTCAGAAGGGCAAGCATTTAAGAAAGTAAAAAAAAAAAAAATAAAAAAGAACACTGGCAGTAAAACCTGGATAGTTTTAGAAACCACTGACAAAAGCCACATCAATATTCAGAAAAAAATATTATAACACTTTCTTAAAGAGTAAACAACCACTGCCATATAACTGTCACATTTTGACAAGGAACAGCAGTTCTACTTAAGAAGTTATCCTAGTCTTAAATGGAAATGTTTCAAAAAATAAAGAAAATTAGAAAATGGAGTGAGAAATGTGTCGTGGTTTAAGCCTCTAAAATTCATGAAGTTTTACTCACTCCCTCACTCCCTCCCCTCTTTTTCTTCCCCCAGTCCTGGGGGGATGAGGAGGAGAATCGAAAAAAATGCAACTTGCACAGGTTGAGATAAGAGCAGTTTAGTAACTAAAGTATAACACAAATCACTACTGCTACCACCAATAATAATAATGACAAGAGAAGTACGAAGAAAGAGAATACAACTGCTCACCAAGCCTGACCCAGCTAGTGCAACCCCCAGCAGTGAACCCCCCACAGTCCACAAAAACCTGACCATGCCGCGCACCCCCAGTCCACCACCACACCCGTCCGGGTCCCTGCCCTCCATTTTCACATTCCGGACATGACATGCTGTGATATGGAATAACCTCTTTGGTCAATTTGGGTCAGGCGTCCTGTTTCTGCTCCCTCCTCCCAGGCAGAGCATGAGACTCAGAAAGTCCTTGGCCAGACCAAAACACTGCCAAGCAGTAACTGAAAACACTGGTGTTATCAGTGCTGTTCCAAGGCCCAAAATCAAAAACACAGCGCTGCACCAGCTACCAAGAAGGAGAAAAATGACTCCTGCTGCTGAACCCATGACAAAATGCCCACTGATTGGGAATGTCAGAAAAACACTGACATGCAATGTATCATGTTTGACCTCTCTAACCTCTGATAGAAATATAAACTGTCCTCTGCAGAAATCATTATATTGTAATTATTTTCTCAAAAGATTTATGATTATTGAAATGGCCTAAAATTCATCACTAAGTGATATTCCCAGAACAAAAATTATTCCATCAGAATAATAATCTTGCTAGAAACATCAGTAAAATTGATTTCGTAACTAATCCATATCATTTTAAAAAGTCTCTGTATGCTGCTGAAAAATTTCACCTGCACAGAATAACATTGAGCTACGGAAATTAAGACACCTAAGAATTTTAATGACGAAAATAGTCTCTGATTCAAACTCCTCACTACAATATTATCAAGAACATCCTGACGGCTTGTTTCTTTTAATTTCTATTTTATTTTTTTTTTTGGACTCAACTTAAAATCATAGAATCATAGAAGAGTTACTGTTGGAAAGGAACTTCAGATGAATTAGTTCCAATCCCCTGCATTTGCAGGGACACCTCATAATAAACAATGACACCTAAGGCTCTGTCCAACCTGGCCTTGAACACGATCAGCGATGGAGCATTCGCAACTTCCCTGGGCAACCCAGTCCAGTGCCTCACCACACTCACACTAAAGAATTTCTTCCTCATATCCAACCTAAACGTCCCCTTTTTAAGTTTGAACCCGTTACCCCTTGTCATCTCCCTGCAGTGCCTCATGAAGAGTCCATCCCCAGCATCCTTATAGGCTCCCTTCAGATATTGGAAGGTTGCTATGAGGTCTCCAGGCAGCCTTCTCTTCTCCAGCCTGAAAAGCCCCAACTTTCTCAGCCTATCTTCATAGGGGAGGTGCTCTAGTCCCATGATCATCCTCGTGGCCCTCCTCTGCAATAGTTCAAAGAGTTCCATGTCCTTTTTATGCTGAGGACACAAGAACTGTACACAATACTACAAGTGAGGTCTCAGGACAGCAGAGGAGAGGGGCAGGATCACATCCCTTGACCTCCTGGTCACGCTCTTTTGGATACAGCTGAGGATCCAGTTGGTTTTCTGGGTTTCAAGCGCACACTGCCAGCTCATCTTCAGTTTTTCATCGACCAACACCCCCAAGTCCTTCTGTGCAGGGCTGCCCTGAATCTCTTCTCTGCCCAACCTGGAGCTGTGCTTGGGATTGCTCTGGCCCAGCTGTAGGATCTTGCACTTGGCAAGGTTAAACTTCATAAGGTTGGCATCAGCCCACCTCACAAGCATGTCAAGGTCCCTCTGGATGGCATTCGTTCCCTCCAGTGTATCAACTGAACCACACACCTTGGTGTCATTGGCAAACTTGCTGAGAGCGCACTCAATCCCACTGTCCATGTCACCAATAAAGATGTTGAACAAGACTGGTCCCAACACCGATCCCTGAGGGACACAACTCCTTACTTGTCTCCAGCTGCACATTGAGCCATTGACCACAACTCATTGCGTGCAGCCATTCAGCCAGGTCTTTATACACCGAGTGGTCCACCTATCAAATTGATGTCTCTCTAACTTAGAGACAAGGATGTCGTGTGAGACAGTGTCAAATGCTTTGCACAAATCCAGGTAGATGACAGCAACTGCTCTACCCCTGGTCATCAGTTCCGTACCTACATCATAGAAGGCCACCAGAGTGGTCAGGCAGATTTCCCTTTAATGAAGCCATGCCGGCTGTCACCAAGCACCTTGTTGTTTTTCCTGTGCCTCAGCATGCCTTCCAGGAGCATCTGTTCCAAGATTTTGCCAGGCACATAGGTGAGACTGACTAGTCCGTAGTTCCCTGTGTCATTAATTTTCCCCTTCTTGAAAATGGGGATTATATTTCCCTTTCTCCAGACATCGGGAACTTCACCTGACTGCCAGGAGTTTTCTAATATGATGGACAGTGGCTCAGCAACTTCATTTGCCACCTCCTTCAGGACCCATGGATGGATTTCATCAGGTCCCATGGACTTGTGTACATTCATCAGGTTCTTAAGATGGTCTTGAAGCAGATCCTCTCCTGCAGTAGGCCTTAGGTCTTCATTCTCACAGTCCCTGCGTGTGCCTTTCAAGGCTTGGGTGGTGTGGTGAGAGTGTTTGCCAGTGAAGCCTGAGGTAAAGAAGCCATTAAGAACCTCATCCTTCTCCAAATCCAGGTCAGCCAGTTCTCCTGACAGCTTCCAGAGAGGGCCCATGTTGTCCTCAGTCTGTCTTTTATTTGCAATGTACCTATAGAATCCCTTCCTGCTATCCTTAACATCCCTAGCCAAGTTTAATTCTAAGTGGGCTTTAACTTTCCTAACCTGGTCCCTAGTTTGCCGGACAACATCTCTGTACTCTTCCCAGGACCCCTGTCTTTGCTTCCACCTTTTATAAGCCTCTTTTTTCATTTGAAGTTTCCTCAGCAGCTTCTTATTCATCCAAGGATGTCTCCTGACCCTCCTGCAGCACTTTCATCTAGTGGGGATGCAACACTCCTGAGCTTGCAGCAGGTGATCCTTGAATATCAACCAATAGTCTTGGGCCCCCCTGCCCTCTAGGGCTGTATCCCATGGAACTTTACTGAGGAGGTTCCTGAAGAGGCCAAAGTCTGCTCTCTTGAAGTCCAGGGCAGTGAGCTTGCTGCATGCTTTTCTCACTGTCCTAAGGATCTCAAATACAACCATCACATGATCGCTGCAATCAAGGCTGCCCTGGAGCATCACTTTTCTAACCAGCCCTTCCCTGTTAGTGAGGATGAGGTCAAGCATGATACCTCTCCTTGTTAGCCCCTCTATTACTTGCAGAAGGAAGCTGTCTTCCACACAATTGAGGAAGCTCCTGGATTGCTTGTCCCAGACATACCATCCCTCCAACAGATATCAGGGTGTTTGATGTCCCGCATGAGAACAAGGCCCTGCGAGCATGAGGCTGCTCCGATCTGTCTATAGAGTACTTCATCCACTGAGTCCTCTTGGTCAGGCAGTCTGTAGCAGATCCCCACAACAATGTCTCCCATCACTGTTCTCCCTTTAACCCTGACCCACAAACTCTCTATTGACTGCTCACCTTTCCCCAGACAGAGTTCCATACTCTCCAGACTATCCCTAACAGAAATAGTAACTCCCCCTTCCTGCCTGGTGTGTCTGTCTTTCCTAAAGAGCCTGTAACCTTCCATTCCAACACTCCAGGCACAGGAGCCATCCCACCATGTTTCGGTGATGCCTGTTATATCATACCTCTGTAGATGTGCACCCTACTCTAATTCCTCGTTTGTTCCCCATGCTATGGGCATTATGTTATGGGGACATGAAGCCGGCTCATTGGCTGGAGGAGCTGGAATATATCTACATTACCCTGAGCATTTATTATAGGTGCTGGCAACTGACTGTGTTGGGATGGAATGATGCCCCCCTCCCCCAGTACATCTAGCTTAAAGATTCCTTGACCAGTCTGGCAAGCCTCCTACCAAAACCACTCTTCCCCTTCTTTGTTAGAGCAGCTGCCACACCCTCCAGTAGACCTGGCCTACTAAATTGAGTCTCTACTAAATTGAGCTTCTTCATCCACAGCCCAAAGAACAGAAATACGGCAACTCTTATCATCTGGCTTACTGGAGAATAGATGAATGAGCCTTTTTCAACACACATCAGCAAAACCCCCTCCTATAATCAAGCTATCAACAGTCACAAGTGACCGCATGTTATTAAAACAGACTCAACGAAAACCAGATATGCATTTCAGATTCTGAACAAAATGTGTCTTGCATTTTTTGATACACATGAAAATGTAACAGGAAATTCTTCAGAAAGCATGTTGTTATTGGTTGGGTAGCTTGATTCAGGTCTGTTTCACAATTTTTGTGACAACACTCACTAAGATGACAACAATTTCTTATTATTACAATGATTTCATATACAGAAGTATATAGTTATAGAAATTAATATAAAACTTGTTAAAACACAGAAGATTAACAAAAACTTAAGTAATTTCAATCAGTCCTTGTAGAAACTAAGCATGTATGTCCCATCTTCAATCTCATGAAAAGCCTTCAGAAACAGTGCAAACTTCTATGATCACTCAAGAAATCATAAGCATGCAATCTGAAACTTCTGGCTTACAGTATCAAATTCTGTTGCTGCTGCTATGCATTAAGTTTTTTTCAATCTAGGATTCCACTGCTTAAACTGATTTTATATCTTTTTATTTCTTCTTCCTTCTCCTCAAACCTCTTATCTACAACACTCTAAGCAGAGCATTTGAGATAACAATACTCTGCTCAGATGGCAAATATATTTAGTTTGCACATTTTGAATAGGTAAAAGTAGGTGCAAATATATTTTTATGTTCTTATATTCATTGCTGATTGGTTTGTTGGTCATAAAAAAAGTATCAAAAATCAAATTATTCTGGGTTTAGTTAAGCATTGAGCATGCCACCAAGTACCTATGAAAAACAGCACATCACAAATATTGACTGGGAGATAACACTTATATAAGAGAAAAATGAAACAAAATTGTGCAAGACTGATTGCAACATATCCTACAGGATTGTTTAATTGCTCCAAAGTAGAGCTCTATGCTTCATTTTGGAGTTTGAACACCTCACAAAACTTGTATAGACATGAGAATATTTCACACAGAAGGAAAATTTCCTTTTTAGGACGCTACTGTTTTATTCTGCTTGTATGTATTTATAATTTTCTAGGGTTGAAAACACATGTAACAGCAATTTTTTAATTAATGTACATGGTTTTGCTACTTGGAAATCTGTGTAATGAAACTGCTCGGAATATAGACATGAATCACAAAATATGAGCATTAATCATAGTGAGTGTTGATTGTTCTGAGACTTATAAGCAAGTAGAATTCTCCAGTAAATTCATTCACTCCTTCACCTGTTCAAGGTCCCGTAAACAGCTGTCATCATTGCAACATCTGGAATGGCAGATAAGAAGTACTATTTGGAGCAGTGCAATCAGCAACTTTCTCCATGAAAGTGAATTTGTCACTTCTGCCAAATATCCGTCTTCTTGCCAGTTCTTGATTTAATATCCCCAGGCAACGTTCAAAACAGGGCTGGTGGTATTGGAACTTGTTGGTGTGCCACAGCCTAGATTAGCTAAAAATTGAACATCTCAAGGAAAATATCAGGAATGATCCTAATGACCTGATATGCCTGAGTGATCCTGATAATGCAGCAGGGTATACACCCACAGACATAAATTTAGTATTTGTCCACTGTGCAAAATTATAGGAAATATTATTTTGAAATATGCCAAATCATATAAGAAGCAACTAGTGGAAAATGCATGTATTAGCCTTTGCTGTTAAAAGGATGTGTTCAGTGAGGACAAGGCACATTGTTTAGGACTTTTTGCACCATTTTAAGAGCACCTGATGTTAGCATCAAAACTGGGTCTAGACAGGCCACAAATAGAGTTCAAATTTGCCACATCTGTCAGTGGTGCTTACTAATTGATCGCTATCCAAAACCCCCAGGAATTTTCCTTATTCAAAGGCTTATGAGAGAAAAGGCTTCCTAAGGAAACTATCTTTCCTCTGCCTTTACAGACATGGAGAAATGGACTGAGAACTTGATACAGAAAGACTTTGTTTCCATATTTTAAAAGTTTCTTTTCACTTAATGCAAGATGGAATTTAACCTTACCAGTGGAAATTATAATTTCAAGACAATGTTTGACATCACACTTGAAGACCATACAATAAAAATTATAAACATGTAAAATAAGAGATCAATGTCAACTTTCATGAGTATCATGGTCTTTTGTAGACTTACATTTTTAAACTTTCAAGACTATTCATAAAAGGACCTCTTGTAACGTACAGTTACAGACATGTCAAAGGCATTTCAAAATCTATGTATGACATTCAAAAGAATAACCAACCAGTTTCAGTTTGGTGAGATACTAGTCCTGTTATTAGAATAGCAAAAAAGACAAAATACAAATCCTGAAGCTAGAATAGCTCTGGATGTGAGGGAGGTTTTTTATATCTAATGAACAAAGTAATCTGAAGCTTTCAGAACATTTAAATAAGGTACTGATACTGTTACACTGGCAAGATCATCACACAGAGTCTATGTTAACTTGACACTTCTTCCCCTGAAAGAAAGACTCAAATCTAAAAGATTTTTTATAAAGGCATTTTCTCACTGTTCAAAAAATGAAAACAGTAAGCGTCAGTAAGTGTCTGCCTCCTGTGATCTCCTGGCTCTCAGTCCAATTGAGACCATTGAAAGCCATTTCTTACCTACAATTTTTTAATAATACTTTGAGCATTCCTATCAAAAATGATTTTGTAGCTGTTCTGATCTCTGCTCTCATGACTGCATTTCACCTTAGAGTAATGTTGGAAACAGTCTTCCCCTAGTACACTCATAAAATATAAACCCCCTCAAAATCTTAAAAGGAAAACATGTAAAATTAGAAGGTGGGTTTTCAGCTCTCGAAAATGCACACTTAAAATAATTAATTCTTGTATTAATGACATTAATTAAATGTATGAAGGACAAAACTGGTGTAATTATAATTGTTCAATGTTTTAAGGAGCTCTGCTTCAGGAATTTCTCATTGTTCACCTAAGTGAGATTTGGAGTGCTTAAGCCCATTACTACAACTGTGGCACTCCGATCAGAAGTGTTTTCTATTTTAACTGCTTTGAAGAAATGCAAGGCATTTTTAGTAGCCACTGTATAAAAGCTCTTGCTGCTTTGCTGTCTCAGAACAAAAACCATCTCTTAGCTCTCAAGAAAACTCTGTTGTGTACCTGAAAAACATGTAACACCAAATAATCAAGTCAGCAGGAAGGCAGTAGGCATTCTCTTTAGTGTATTTGCCTTCCTCTCTTCCAGTCTTTCTGTGTGGTGCTATTTATGGTAATATTCTTAGACTCAGTTCACAGAAATATATGTATTTTGGCTCATTTCTCAGCACAGGTAACAAAAATTGCACGTTAGTGAACACGAATTTAAGGGAGGTCTGCAGGGATCCTTACCAATTGTATTGATGTGAATGACCATTTGACCTCTGATGTGTGCTGTGAGTAGCATGAACATTAATGCCCTTTTCAGACACTACATTAGTCTTATTTTCATATAATTCTTTCATAAATCTTTCAAATAGCCTTTCTAAAGATGAATGACTATGCACCTTGAGTGGAGAAATTAATAGGAGGTTTGCAAACTGTAGTCAATGGAAACATCATCAACCCACGTATCAGCTCAGCAGAGTTTTTCCTAAAATTGCCTACAGCTGAGTGCAATTTATTTTCAAAGGCCATCATTTCGGGTAGTTTCAGATGACATTTTATGGACATTATTGGCATTTTCCTGAATTAACTGTGGATATTGCATTTACCTTTTTTATTTTTGTGCTGCTATTCACAGTTAGGAAAGTACTTGCTGGAAGTGTCAACTCAGAATCACAGAGTGGATAAGGCTGAAAGGGATGTCTGGACATAGTCTAACCCACCCCCTACCCAAAGCAAGCTCAGCTATAGCAGATCCCTCACAGCTGCTTTCAAGTCAGGTTTTCAGTATGTCCATGGGTATAGAACCCACAACCTCCTTGGACAATCCATTCTTGGGTTTAACTATCCTTACAGCGAAAAGTTTTTTTCTTATGTCTAAATGTAATTTCCTTAATTTCAATTTGTTCAAACTACCTCTTTTCCTTTCACTACATACCACTGAGATGAGTTTGTCTCCATCATCTTTATTAACCCCCTTCAGGTATTTACATACTCCTGTAAAGTTAACAATTACCATTAGCAGTGTGTAAATTGGAACAAAAAGAAAAAAAATGACTGGCATTTCAGTTGAGTTAGCATCTTATTGTTCAATTTTTTTTTTTTCTAGTTCTTATTCAGTGAGATTTCGTAGTAGTACTATCTACATGGGATGAGGGAGAGAATAGGAAGAATAACAGTGAGAAAACTCATGGGTCCAAATAAAGACATGGAAATCACTTACTGAGTTCTGTTGCAAGCAAACCAAATTCAACTTAGAGAATACCTTATTGCCAGTTAAAATAAATAATTAATTATTATAGTATTTAGAAAAAAAAACCAAAACATAATAAATAAACACCTATTCTCCCCTTTTCCCAAGCTCAACTTCACTTTCTCCCCTCTTGTTACTTCCCAAGTTACCTTCAGTCTCTTCAGTGAGGAAACACTTGGCACAGGGTGTTGACATAAGGTCTTTCTTCTTGCTGCTTCTTGTTTCTCTACAGTTATGAAGAATATAGCATGCTAGTTTATAAAGTCTCTCACCTGATGTGAATAACTAGAGAACATATCGTGGCTGACCACATTCAAAGCATCTGACTCCTCCCTTGTAAAGCACATAAGGCTCTTTAAATGCATAAACCAAATTTTAGCCAGCATTTATTTCTAGAAATAGAAATAATATGACAACAGCTAAGAGATACATTGGGGTTTAGGTTTTGGAACAGGTCATGGTACCATAAGGTTTAAAATGCTTATTCTTTTGGATTTAAAAATTAAGGAAGTGCATTAGTTTTCTCCTTTCTTCTCTATGTAGGAGGCTGACTAACATTGCTGGTAACTCAAATTTTTTGGAGAAGGGAGTTTCTCAACTCTCTTTCAATGCCTTTTACCAGAGTTGATACTGAAAAGAGAGTCACAGATTTTAGCTTCATTTTTCATTTTTAATCTCTCATCATAAACCTCTTCCTCCTCTTATGCAGGTAGGATCTTGGTGAATAACAGAAGGAATATACACTTCATATTACAAATTCAGCCTGGAAAAGTTGTGTGACTGACAGAATCCTTAGCTACTTAATAAAATTATTTTCCTTAAATCTTCTCATAAGTCTTCTTGTCATGTTTGTTTTGCAGAAACATAACAGCATAAGGGTATTAGAAAAAGCAGCACAAGAGCAATAATTACCAGACAGATATATTATACAGTCTGCAAAGAGTGTAAAATGTTGTATCTGAAATCCTGAAGTTTTCACATAATGAATTAAAGTTCAAGTGCAAGTATGCATTTTAAAAGACTGAAAGGAAAAATTCACCGCTCTGGCACATGCACTAAAACTTCAAATTTCAGCATTTCTTCAAAGGCACTCACACATATAACAGGAAATAATTCTATGAATATTTAGGGAGCATGTATAGCATGACTTCTGTTCTCTGTATCATCATAGTATTCATCACAATGAATTTTAGTCCAGATAGTTTCTTCTCATGATTACAAATGTATATTCATAAAATAATATAGTTTCACATTTGAGGACGTGGTATATTTAATTTCTATTAAATGACAGTTTTAGCGACTTTACTAAGTAAACTACTCCACCTATTTTCTGTGTGCACATCTCTTATAAAAGCTTTCAATATTTAGGTAGCTATCATTTATATTTTCTGTCACATTGGATTTCAGTGCAATTTATCATTCTTTACAAAAATATATCTTCAACATCTTGAGTAAACAAACATTAAATTGCTAAAGTAATCAGGGCTTCCATAATATTTCCACGGAATATTTGATTGAATTAAGACTGATTTTAACTAAGATACTTTCACGGTCAAGGACTGCAATGGACTATAGCTAAAATTACCATAATACTTGGCTGCTTTTTCTCTGTGTGCAGACATTACTGCAACTCTTGCTGACTATATTAGAAGCAGTGTTAAGGAAGATTTAGATGAATGTAAAGACATGTAAAGTCATGGGGAGATATATTAACATGGAAACCATGCAGTTATCACACAATCTGTTCTACTTATCCATTAACACAGACTTATTGTATCTACACAAATTAGTGCAACTGACACTAAAGGCTTCGGCCAAAGACTCAACATCAACAGAAAACTCAAGTGCCTTCAAAGAGCTTTGCACCAGACTTTATATCATCTGTAAGACAAACCTATCATAAAAAAGATATTCAGCATTAGGTCTACTCTACTAATTTAAATTCCAACTATTACATTTTAAATCAATATTTATGACAAAAGCAGATCTGATAATTGAACTGAATTCTACAGCTGACTCTTTAAAAGAGCAAAAATGATCCCTGCAACAAATACTGTTGAATGAGTAAACATTCTCCAGAATTAGAGTACTCTTGCTAATTTTTAATGTACAGCGGCAAAGAAAAATTCCAGGTTTGTATCAGTCCATAGCTTAATTCTTTGCACTAGTTTCCATCAAAGAAGCCTTAATGCCCAAAGTTTTCTTATTAGATGAAAGACAGTTCTTTTTTTTTTGTAAATCTGTGGTAAATGGGCATGTTTATAGCCCTGTTTAAACCAGAATACTACTTAGAGCTGTAATTTGTCCTCTCCTGTCTTACTGATCCAAGGCAATACAAAATGTTGCTGGCAAATTATGACAGCCATTGCTATACATCTATTCTGACTGTCATTCATATGTTCCCTACAAGGTTTGAAGCACATTCAGGACTCAACAGTCATTGCAACTGACCTAATGCAAACCACAGGGTTTTCTTATCTTTTCGAATATTTATATAGGTTCAGATCACAGTACAGCCCTAGAAGGGTAGAGTTCTGCTGTATTCGCATGCATGTTTGGGAATGTTTTTCAAGATAAAATTGCACTGCACTCCTCTCCATCTAATTGCACTACTGCAGCGTGACAGAAGACTGAATCTGGACTACGAATAGAATATAGTCATCTTCATTAACGTACCAGTAAAAAATCTGTAATAAAACCCCCCTGCAAGTTCAACTATTACTGCTCCTCTCTATAGAAGAAGGGAAATGCAATCAAAACAGAAAAGCAAAACTTAGTATTAGCATTGGTATTTATTATTATATAGTAGAATAATTTTATATTATTCTCTGATGCAAGTTGGGCAGAGAAGAGACTCAGAGCAGCCCTGCGCAGAAGGACGGGGGGGTCTTGGTCGATGAGAAAATGAACATGAGCCAGCAGTGTGCTCTTGCAGTCCAGAAAGCCAACCATATCCTGGGCTGCATCCAAAGAAGCATGACCAGCATGTTGAAGGAGGTGATCCTGCCCCTCTCCTCTGCTCTCCTGAGACCTCACTTGGAGTATTGTGTACAGTTCTGGTGCCCTCAACATATAAAGCGCATGGAACTGTTTGAGCAATTGCAGAGGAGAGCCACAAGGATGACCAGGGGACTGGAGCACCACCCGTATGAAGATAGGCTGAGAAAGGTGGGGCTGTTCAGGCTGGAGAAGTTCTTCTCCTTCTGGCTGCCTGGAGACCTCATAGCAGCCTTTCAGTATCTGAAGGAAGACTTTAAGGATGGTAGGGATGGACTCTTCATGAAGAACTGTAGTGAGAGGACAAGGGGTAACGGGTTCAAACTTAAACAGGGGAAGCTGAGATTAGATATGAGGAAGAAATTCTTTACTGTGAGGCTGGTGAGGCACTGGTATGGGTTGCCCAGGGAAGTTGTGAATGATCCATCACTGGCAGTGCTCAAGGCCAGGTTGGGCATGGTCTTGAGTGGCATGGTTTAGTGGGAGGTATCGCTGCCCATGTCAGGGGGGTTGGAACTAGATCATCTGAAGGTCCTTTCCAACCCTAACTATTCTATGATTCTCTGATTCTATGATTCTAAAAAATAAATAATGATGGAAATTATTGTGCACTTATTTTTTTCCAGTATAGTCATTGTAAATCTGGAACTCATTAATCACTTTCCTACACAGTTGTGAATTGCAAAATTTTTGTTTAAGATAAATTTCTAAAGTGCTTGAAATTGCTGGTCTTAAAAAAAGTGGAAGGGGAAAATCTGCTAATGTCATGATATTTTGCTCTCACAAAAGCATGAGAATTCCACATTTTGGCAAAAAGCCACCACCTACACACTTATCTGTGGCCACTGTTGGCTGATCCTTAAATGTCTGCTCTACTCCGAGTGCCCCTTACTCCAACAGCTGCCACTCTTTCCTCTATTCCAGCAGTGTAGAAAATGCCACGACCTAAACACTGCTGCCTGAATACCAGGAAGCCTAGAGCCCAAACACCATCAGACATGTTTTTCTTTACATAGAAAGTAGCAGAAGATACATTTTTAGCACATATCAGAAACAGTAATAGTATGGCCTATTCAATCTGCTCAGGAACATTCATATCAACAGCTAGTAGTCTGGACATGATTGGCACAGTTTATCCAGATTTATTCGGAGTTTGGAGTGAATTTTTAATTAGAGTGAGTGCATACAGATGAAAGCCTCTGAAAGTCCAGCATAGATCTAATGAAATTACATACTCCTTCATTTAGCTAACTACCTATCTATATGCAGGATTTAGGCAAGTCGAAGACCTTGGCAGCAGCTGACAGGTTCCTTGCCAGTTGTCATATGTAATTTGTATGATTGTGCAGGGACAGGATTACTCTGAGAACTGAACTGACTGCATCTGTATCCACAATAGCCTGTTGAGATGAAGCATATTTGTATCAAATTCCTATTTTAGGAGAAGCAGTGCTAGCAAGAAGGAGATCAGCAGGCTGCCAGAGACTGATAAATGCAAAAGGATCACATAGGCAGCAAGCTTCCTCTTCTTCCTCACAAAAGCTCAGATATAAAACCTTGTATACAAGTAGAAGCAGAATCTGTCCCCAGCAAGACTCAGCACAGAGGGTTGGCACCTTAAAACTTTTAAGAAAAATTAACCATCTTCCTGCATGGAACTGCTTGAAAACATGGGCATTCTCTGGTGCACAGGAAAAATTTCAAGGAACAGGATTTCAAGAAACAACCTGCTTTGCAGGGGAAAGTTTGAAGGCCTGGCAAGTATTTTTACAAAGGTATTTCCATATTGATGCTACACTTTCTTTCTGACGTAGTAATTCATATACCAGTAACTTGAGAAATGAGACCTAAAGACCTACAACTCTAGTTTGGATCATCTTGCCTGTGCTTCCACATGGATAAGAAGTGCTGTGATAGTTCTGTATAGTGGCTTAATTTCAAAATCACTGAACCTTGAAAGCCACAAATGAGTTTTCCCTTTCTGAAATGGAAAATTAGACTTCAGGATCCAACTGTTGAAAACCTTGCCTAAATCTCCTAGGAATCACCATGCAGTTCTGTAGAGCTCTAACACCCATCATAACTATAGTTCTTCATTAAAATACAGACTTAGCTGTACAAGACAGAATGCATTTTATGTGCAACCTTGCTGACCTTTACTGTAATCTTAAAAAAATATATATAAAAACTGCTGTTATACACAAAGCATTAAATGCCCTAAGCCTTATAATACATTGATACTAAATGCTGAATTTGAGGGGTGGAAGACAAAAGTTTGAAGTAACCCTACCCACTGATCATTTTGAAGACACATAGGAAGTAGAAGTTGGAAGGTTTCACACATTATACAACAGCAAAAGGTGATTGGCAAAGTCAGGCTATTTCTAAAAACAGCATTTAAATACTGATTTTAGTGAAACATGAAAAAAATGTCAAGTCAAGGATCAACATGAAGGACGGAAAGACAAAGAAAGAAGAAAAGAGAGAAAGAGAGAAAAAGGGAAAAAGGGAAAGAGAGATGAGAGAAAACCTACATGGTAAAAGATTTTCCTCGCAGAGAAGATAGAAACAAAAATAGAAATTCACTTAGGTAATTAACAATGTATAACCAACAAAATCCAATATTAAAAAAAAACAACAACAAAAAAGAAAACAAAACAAAACAAAACAAAACAAAACAAAACAAACCCACAACAAAACAAAACAAAACAAAGCCCTGAATTTAAAAACAGGAGGTAAATGTCCTAGATGTGCAGTTACTGGAAATAACACCAGAATCTTCAGAGTTCACTGTAAGAGTGCCAGCCTCCTACAATATACAACAGAGACAACCACTGTGATGTCCTGTGTGTCAGGTGGATCTGTTGGAGACATACTTAGGTGCCAGAGAGGGCAAAGCAAGGCTAAGGAGACATTGAGATCCAGTAACCGAAGTTTTCAAAACTAAAGTACTGGAAACAGAAAACAATCACTAGCACGGCTTGGAAGTGCGGAAGCCTGTACTGACAACCAAGATGGAAAAGATGTGGCTGTGATAATTAGATATGGATTGCATTGCCTGGGAATGTATCCCCATCTTATTATAGGAAAAGAATAGAATATGTGAATGCAATTACTCTAATATTAATCACTTCATAGTGATTCTTTCCTGTTAATTCTGCAGTGTTGATCCTGCAATTGACCAAAAATATTTGAATTAACAGAATTAAACCTGGTGCATTGTCAGGAAAATTAGGTCAGATAGTTTTCTCTCATGGTTTAAGCCACTATAACTCACCCAGTTCGCTCACTCACTCTCGCCTCTTCCCTCCAGCTCCTGGGGGCATGGGGAAGAGAATCGAAAGAATGCAACTCCCATAGGTTGAGATAAGAACAGTTTAGTGACTAAGGTATAACACAAACCACTACTGCTACCAACAATAATACTAATGACAAGAGAAATACAAGGGAAAAGAATGCAATCGCTCACCACCTATATTCAGCCCAACCAAGCAGTGCACCCCCACCCTTCCGAGTCTCTGCCCTCCGTTTTTACATTCTGGGCATGACGTGCTGTGGCATGGAATACCTTTTTGGTCAGTTTGGGTCAGGTGCCCTGCCTCTGCTTCCTCCCGGCTTCCCCTCATCCCTGGCAGAGCATGAGGCTCAGAAAATCCTTGGTCAAACCAAAATATTCTAAGCCATATCTACAAACATTGGTGTTTTCAGCACTGCTCCCAGGCCGAAAGTCGAAAACACAGTGCTGCACCAGCTACTAAGAAGGAGAAAAGAGACTGCTACTGCTGAACCCATGACATTTTCCAATTACGTGTAGGAAGATGCCTACTAACACTCTGCTGAATTATTCTTCTAATAACACAAAAATAACCACATTAAGTGTTTTCCAAAAATTTTGTTATCAACAATGCTCCCACATAAATATGCATCTGTGCTGGCTCAGGTAAGAGGAGTATTTACTTTTGTTGTTCAACTATCATAGCTCCAAATTGTTGCTTAGGAAAGAGTATACAGAAAAAAAACATGTACTTGCGAAGCTCTCTCTCAGCAATGTACATTAAGGGGTTTCCTCAGCCAGATGTGGTCTCTTACTTTACATTTCCCAATGGATTTCTTCTCCACGATTTTGAGTCACATCAAAATCCAATTAACTATTAGCTTCTGTACATTCTGTAGCGAGGAGTTTCTCTACTTAACAAGGTAAATTTTAAAAACAGTATGATATTTTACATCAAAACAGGAGTACTGGCTACAGATTTTCGTTGCTGCCCTGTCTGCATTCCATCTGCACTTGTAAAAGATGAATCCATTTTTAACCTGAGTATTGAGGCTATCCAACTGTATTTAAAAAGCTGCTACTCTTCTGCAAGTATTTGTAGGATCAGTTGTAGGCAGAATACAAAATTATTAGGTATAACATAGTATGACGACTGGACAAGGTGAAATGAATGATTTTGAGGCTCATTTGCAATCTAGCCTCTTGTTTAAACAGAAATTCAGCTGTTATGCGCTGACTTGCCTCAAGATGGTAGCAGTATCACACAAACCTTCCTTGCTGTTAAAAAGCCTGACTGTACAGTCTGTAGTCAAATACCTCATTTTGTCATCCTGAATACAGGTCTGAAATAATTTCAAGCGGCTGTTCTGAAATATTTTAATCCTCTTTCTTATAAAATTTAGATTAATGAAAATATAGAATAATAAGTTGTTAATGATGCATTATGGTGGAAATAACATTTAGTGAATTTATTTTTCCGCAGCTCTAACTCAGCTTACCAGATGAAGCATAGCTACAGGTGGGAAAATAATGGACGTTTCAGTTCTGTATCTACATGCTCAAAAATAGAGAGTGATTTTATCTACTTTTGACGGAACTTAACAATGGAATACAGAGCGAAAAAAACAATAAGGGAAAAAAAGTCACATTGGGCATCCTGAAATGCACCACCTAGCCCAAAATTAAATATTTAATGCAAAAGCACTGTGCAGAAACACTGAAAAATGCTGTTTTGAGGAAGTAGTGAAGAAATTCTTACAGAGCAGTATTTATTTTTTTATATGGTCTTTCACTTGGAAATTGACAATAATGAAGTACTAACCATTTCCTTATTGCTGGAGAGATTAACTAATTTTGATATAAAGGCACTAAAAATTTCAGGTATCTTTCCAGTGAAGTCAAACAGACCCTTCTTGTGTAGAAGGAAGAACTAGGAGGAGTGAGGACATCACAGGAGTTACATATATAGATACATAAGGTATATATGTGGAGGATAAAGATTATATATGTTATAAAAATGTTGAAATCTAAAATATATCATTTACTGATGAAACAGATATAAATGTCTTTGAAATAACATTTTTCAGCTATTTGATCCATTTTATTTGACTTTTTCTTAGATAACTGATTGATGTGCCAATGAATGAGCTTGTTTTATAGCAGAAGAAATCCATAAAAAATAATCTTGAATGTCCTAATCCTCCAATATTAAAATATAAATGACTTGAGTATAAGCTAAAATCCAAAAGCTCTGTATATGCCAGACAACATCCTGAAGTCTAATGGGAAATCTGGTTTTATTGCTCTTGGGTATAAATGATACCATGTCTATACCATGCTTTGAATGGCAGGGTATATTCACCTTGTGTTGAAAACTGTTTGTGTGAGGAAATGTTCTGATGTCTACTCAGATAAGAGAACAGACTTGTTAGGGTCAAGATCCTTGTGCACTTTCCATCTCAAGTAAAAAAGATTGTGGTTTTTTTTTTCTTTAATCAAAAATAATTTAATTGATAAACCCATGATACTAAATAAAAACAAAAATTTAAAAAAAAAAAATAAAAATAAGGAAGAGAGATTTTTTTGCCATGACAAGCCATTCAGAAGAAAACTGCTGTGAGAGATCTACAATTAGCAAGAATTACTTTGTTATTCTCTTGATTTATTCAAAGGTATAGAATTCTCATTCGTAGTTATTTGGTTTAACACAATCCTCTGTGTTACACAACAGTATACTGAAGTGTTCAAAAAATACAACTAGCTAGTATTGCACTTCTAGCTATGACAATGATACATGCCTAACTTTCTTGCCAATTCAAGTATGCTACCGACAAGATCAGTTTTGCATACACAAAGAGTGGACATATTCCTTCAGGCTTAAAGTCTGCAATTTCTTTGCTGGTTAAAAATAATATATTCATGGTATGCAAAAACAATGTGTTAGGAGATGAGAAAGAGCATGTATAATATCTCCAAATTTTAAAGATTTCTACTATGGTGGCAATAAAAATTCACGTTGGAGAAAACAACAGTATCATAACAGAGAACAAGCTCAAGTCATCTAATACAAAACACCTAGGAAAACAAACAAACAAACAAAAAAAGATAACCTGATTCTATGCATGGAAAAATAATCATAATGGCTATTAGTGACTTCATCGAATAGTCTAGTTACACATAACTGCCCAATTTTTCTAATAAAAAGCCATTGATAGATTTTCATAAAGATTCACAGATTTATGTATAAAAAAGAATTAGGAACCTGTTCATTGCAAGGAAGTCTTGAGAGAGCAGCTGTGAAATCTAAATGTGGATTCTCTAAATTAGGAGACAAGTCAGAAAAAAACATTGCTATTAAGCATTTAAATATCAAGGTTATTTTTTGAGTCATATCAGCCAGAAGACAAATGTAATACCCAACTCTTCTCAGAAAGCCCACCGACTATACACAAAACCAATAAAATATTAAGCTTCCCTCGAAACTTGGAGGAAGAGTCAAACCCCATTTTTATCTCACAGGCCTGTAGTGAGGCACATCATCAGAAAAACTAACCAGAAAATAGTCCTCTAACTTTCATCTAAAACAGCTCTCAATATCAATTTCCATTCCAGCTCTGTCAGCATAGAACTGCATGGTGGCTACATCTGCCTGACAAACTTGTAGCCAACAGAAGCATAGCTTATTTTCTGAGATGACCCATTAGCTATTGTATAAACCTCATAATTAATGTCCTTCATGAACACAGAAGAATTTACATCATATACTTCAGATATTTCATGCTTCTATAGTGATATACTTCTGTTTTTTTCTCCAGATTCAATATTCTCCATAGAACATAGATGCCAGGGTTTTCTGGGAGCTGTTCAGTGTTGCTGAAGGAAGCATATTTTTTCCATTTGAAGGAAGAAGACTGAATGCCAAAATGGCAACCTCATGGTTACTTTTGCAATTACATTTGTAGAAGTTTTCACTACCCAAGTAGGATCTTGAATGCTAATGGGGTTTTGAAAAATTTTATCTTGTACCAATTATTGGTTGTTCTGATTTACACACATTTTAATGATTTGTTTACATGTATTAGAAAATCATTTTACCACCAGAATCCTCCATTTTTCTTCACTGCATGTTGCCTGCTATCTTTTGTTTAGCAGAGAACACATTATCTCTATTACTTGCCTATTTTCTACTTATTTTTGAACTTATGTCTTCTGGGGAGTTTCTGTTTGCTTGCATTTCCTTTTGAATTTGAATTCTTAGTCACTGAGAGCGTTATGCAAGTAGCTTCACCTCAGCTGCACTTTTTTTCTCTGAATGATAGATAACAGAATATAATGGTCCAGTGAGAGCCACAAAGGTTATATTCTGTTCTTTGTAACAGGTGCCCAAAAAGTCTTCTTAAAACACTTCATTGTTTAAAAGATTATTTAAGATATTTTGGTTTTGCTGTATGCATTTCCCATAATAGAGATTTCATCTTTTCAGACCATGTATGCTTTAAATGGATTCATTCAGAAGGCATTTTTCTGACCTACAGATGTCTCTAAATTAATGCTATAATAAGTAGAAATAACTCTGACCTCCCTGCTTTTGTTATTTGTCTGGAAGGCTGTCCATAGCAGGCAGAGTGAAGAGCAAAGCTGTGCTCTTTCCTCTTGTTACATTACAAGGACACATATTCCTTCCATTGCTTTTCATAGTGCAAAAATGGCTGGGGCCAAGCAAAGTGCTTCTTTCACTGTCACTCCTTTCAGGGCAGGCTCTGCTGGGAGCTATTGCCCCTGTAGCTGTTACACACAACCATACCACCCCTCTCTGGCCTGTTCAGGGTTTCTGTACCAGAAAGAAATCATGATTTTGTAGGGGAAGAACATGATGCAGCACCCATGCATGGATAAATCAGGAAGGACACTTGTCATATACTTGATTCTCTTACTGGATCAGAATACTTAAGAAGGCTGAGAACCTGAACAATGAGATTGTTGTTCTAGAGGCCTGCTATCAATGAAATACCAGAAAAGAACCAAAGATTGCAATTATTCTTTCTCAGTGACCATATATGTTATCTGATGCTCTGATTAAGTTCAAACTATTACCTTCTCCACATTCATTCTCTGAAAGAGAATGGGATAAATACCTTCTTCAGTAAATCGATTGAGACTGCAGTTTCTGACAAAGACCCTACAGCTTTGCATGAAACCTCTCGCAGCAAAGAATGCAATTTTGCTAGCTTTCTGATTTCCCCGATGCTTATATCTATCAGCTTTGTCTTGACCAACTTGAATCCTATTCCATAATATAGATTTCTAATCACTGCGATTGCATGGGTGCTTATACAAATACTTCCTAGTTTCCAGTTCCATTCTGGACATCATGGGATTAAAAGTTTTACGTGTAACAGATGTTTTTTGCTGTACTGTAAGGTTTGCACAATTTGCAACTGCTTATACAGCCGGCTGAGCTAAGAAATCTCTCTGTTCTCTTATCTGGAAACCAAAGCTAACCACTCAGACATGCAAAGTAAAGTGGCCTCTGCCAGACAAATACAAAATATATTGGATCTTTGCTTGAATATCTCTCTAGAAATCCATTCTAGAAATTATTTTGCCCCCTGGAAGCCTTAGCGTAAACTTGTGATGGCTGTCATTCCTGATTTCAATGAAGTCAACAACAGAATTTCTCATTAATTTTTATTTTTAACAATGTGGGTTATTTCTAATGGTTGATTGCTTAACAGATATATTGCATATCAGGATTCTTACTGGGACTTTTAAACTATCCAAGTTACAGAATTCCTATGTATGTTTTCTCAAGGCAGTACAGTTAGCATTACATGCTTTAGATAAAGCTGCATCTGGGAATGCATTCTAAATATTTTTGTAAAGTTACAAAAAGCAGTTTAAATCAAAGTTATAGCCTAAATTTCTTTTACATTATTCATTAAAATGTCAGTATTATTTGCACATAAAGCAGTGCAGCATTTTTGTAACTTTAATTTTTAAACTACCCAACTCTCACATTTACCCTTGTATGCGCTGCATATTAATCATATTATTCTTGGCTCCATTTATAGCTTCATGAAAACTATGCAGTCTACTTCAGTATTCTTTAGTCTTTAACAAGTGAGACTGGGAATTAAGGAGTAATCAGTAATGGTTATCTGCCTTTCCTATTTAAAAACAATAATGACGTTCACTCATCCTGAACAAGGTCTTTAATTAATCATTGTGGTAATGCAGACTGAAGTCCCAGTGTTAATATCAATGACGCATAACAGTAATATAAAGTCGTGCTTAAATGCTTTCCTTATGTGAAATGAATCTTTGCATCTATTCCCAATAATTTAGCAAAATTAAAGTATAGTCTTATTATTCTATTCATTACAAAACTTTCAAGCAGGTGTACTTATTTTTGAAATGTGATAGCTGACAACTACATTTAAAGGACTTCTGTTTCAGGCAGTACATAAACAAATATATTTTTATCTATATTCCCTCTCTTTTTCTCTCTCGCTCCATATATATATATAAAATATATATAAAATATTTATATATATATATATGTCTAAAATCCTTATCTTTACAGCCCAGTCCCTCGCTCTGTAAAGCTTTTCATTTAATTTTATAACATATGGCTAATTTCACCAAACCATAGCATAACCTCAGGGCATGGGAGTTGTGGCAGGTGTTTTGGTTTGTTTTTTTAGGATTTCACTCTTTTAATGGGTTTGAAGAGCACTACTGAAACCATGTGCATTATCTTAAAGATTAGTACTGCCATTGACTAAAATATAATGTTCACTTTCTATCTGGAGATGTTCATCTTTACTAGTAGCTAATAGCCTAATTAGATTAAAAGCTATCCAGAGTACTATCTTTTTCCAAGTGAATAATTCAAATGAAATGACTAATTAAATTCTTAAGGGAACCACGTAGGTATTTGCGATGATAAGTTGGAGTTTCCATCAAAGTGGCCATGCACACATCTCTTTCTACTGTCAGATTACAGGACATACCCCTAGGTTGGAAACGCTATGGAAGTGAGGACTATGCAGATGAATTCTCTGGAGAGCAAGATTCAGCTGTGCAGAGACTTAAAAAACTACAGTTTCTACCAGAGAAAGAAAAGAAAAAACAAAACAAAATATGTTTCTCTATCAGCCTGAAATGTAAAGGGCCACATTTCATCTTCATATGCAATGCTATACACAGTGTCATACTCCAAAGAAAATAAATTATTCATAACATTTTGGGGGGAAGGGTGTTGACACCTTTTTAGCTGGACTCCATATAGATTCTCTCAGGATTTGGTACTTTTTTCACAAGATTTACCATGTCTTTATCTGTCACATCTACTTAAAAAAGAGCTTGGCTAGTATCATCCTTGTTTTCTATCCTAGATTTTCTACAGTTCTTGTGTAACATTCTGGTCCTGCCAACAGAAAAGTGTGTCTTTTATTTCAGGTGAGTGAGGACAAAACTCTTTTTGTCTCAGAGTTTTCATTAGCAAGTGAACAACTAGGGATGCAGACTTTTCCCACCAAGATCATCAGGTCACAAACATATGTATTAATCAGTGGTAATACAGAAATCAAATTAGTAAGTATTTGCCTAAGTAGGTAGAAACCTGGTATCGAGTTCTCTGCATAAAAAGTGAATCTGACTTTTAAGGAGGAGATTTGGATATGTGGTCTGGTTTTGAACTTAAAAACACTGAGAAACACTTTCCAAGTATATTTCTGTCCTTTTAATTCAGAGCCCTTTTTTTTATTATTTTTCCAATCCCTTTCAACAATCATTTAATATTTTTACAGTCTTGACTTTTTTGAGGGGCAGGCACAAAGTGCAGCAGATACACTGAACAAGGGGATATCAAGGAATGAATTTCTGTTGTCACTTTAAACACATGAAAGCTCTCCACATGTATTCCCTTGCTTCCCTTAGTGGTTCGCATAATGAGATCAGTAGAAGTGAACACTAACATCTCTCTGTTCCATTTGCAGCTGCTAGTAGCTGAAGGATAACTGTGCTATGGTAATGATTCTATTTGAAAAGGGAATATTTGCTCCTGCGTTCTTTCTTCTTACTTTTTTTTTTTTTTTCTTCTTATTCCTATATCTGACAGCATTCTCATTTTTGAGGAGGGAAGTGAAGGGAAGAAGAAAAAGGCGTTAGAGAAAGGGATGATCCCTGCCCCAAGAATTTAAAGTGTGAAGAGAGAAAAAGAGGACAGATATAACTGGTGGTCTCAGGGGACAGAGAGAATTTTATGCTGGGGTAAAGAGGAAGGAAAACCTGTGGGCTGCTTCTCAGTCCAACTTTATCTGGAGCTGTGATGTCCAAGGTTACTTATGTCTGTCTTCAGAACTGTAAACAGTAAAGCTTTGCAAGAGCACAGGTTTACAGAATACGTTCCCTTTTGTCAGGGATACATTATAAAATTGCTGCCTTTCTTGGATCCTCACCTACTGCTCATGGTAGTACCCTGTGCTGAGTGTAGCTGTATGAATTTTCTAAGATTTTTCAACTGTGAAAAGCTGCTTCGTGTTGTATTACACAAAGGTCTGTAGGAGAAAATTAAAATGGAAAGTCTGCATGCTTGCACATTAAGAAAATAAATGTTCTTTGGTGAGGGAAACTAAAACCCACAAGTAAGCATTGTCTACATGACAATCAAAGGTGGAACCACAGCGTTAGGTAAGCACACTTTGCTGGGTTTTTTTTTGTTTTGTTTTTTTTTTTTTCTCCTTAAATCTGTATCCCCTCAAGAACATGGCTTTTGGTATTTATATCACTTACTCAATACAGCAATAGAGATAAAGAGCAATAGAGATAAAGAGCAATAGAGATAAACACTAAACCCAGTACATAAAAGAGGAAGTGGGTGCACTGGTTTATTTTTAGGAAGATTGCTCTTTTAATTAGTATCTTATGTCTATGCTATTGTATGATACCTCTCTTCTTTCTCAAATTAATAAGCTAAACCCATGCTTCACTACCACTCTATTCTCACCCTATAGCATTCCACTTCCCACTAGCTTGCTCCTCCTTGGTCTACTCTTGCATTTTCAGACTGTAGGTTCTGATAGTGGTTGAGCACGTGTGGGACTAGCAAGATACTACCTGTCTGTTTCCAAGGCAGTGTTTTTTGTGATAGCAAGAGATAGAAGCGTCTGTGTGTGGAGATCACCAGTACCTTGCTGCTGTCAAGAGCAGTAGTCACTGCTTTTTCACAGTTTGGAATACCAGCTTATCTGCAGCTTTCCCTTACACTGTGACACTGGAAGATGCTAACAGGAATTATGAACACAAAATAGCTTTCACAATTTTCTCAGGGAAAGGGGTTAGGAACTGGTATGTTTGACCACACTTCCCACAATCCACATATCTGTATTTCATAGCCATACTTTAGACTACCACCAGTACAGAGGCTCAGTTAACTCCCATATTTCTAAGAGTACCTGCCTCTCTCTCTCTTTCCTGAAATAGACTGTCTTATAACTACTCTCCTGTTCTTGTCTTAAATATAGCTGACAAGTTCAGTGCCTTCTTACAACAAACTACAAGAACAGCCCTTTACATCACAGTATTCCATACATACAAAAGATTTGTTTCAGATATATTTCAGAGATAAAGCTAGCATATCATAGCATTAAAAGAATGTAGAAAAAGGCTCCCAAAATCTGACAAAAATTTGGATTTATTTGGCATATTCTGCACACATACTATAATGCCACTCCTGGCTACAGCATCTTGTGCTTATGCACAGGTATGGAATGCTCATACAGGAATGGACCTAGCCCTCCTAGACAAGATAGAAACAGTTTTCCTCAGAAGAGATATTTCATGATACATGGATTTTTATGCAAAAGACTAAATATACAGGCTTTCAATTTGCCAAGTTCTGGTAGATAAGCAATACAAATACTTTTTTCTTTTATACAGACTTCCTTCTTCGTCAGGCAAATTAGCCAGGGAGGTGGGTCCCTTTAACATATTATTTTCTCTAATAACATATAATATACACCTAATTTTTGCTTCTGTGCTGACAGGTTTACTACAACCCCAGGTCAGCACAGCAATTAATACCTCTTCAGGGAACAGTATGGCTTAGTCTTTGTTCTGAAGGAGAATATTATTAGTGCTGTTTGAATAATTTATTTTTTTTATTCAGCTACTGAACCAGGCAATAAAAACTAAGGGAAAATATACATATCAAATTAAAACTTCCCATTCTTTTCCTTATCAGTTGTACAACTTAAGAAGTTTCAGTTTGATTTGTAACCTGAAATGAGACATTATTGTTTCAGGGATCTCTTTGAAAAGAAAAACAAAAAAAAAAGGCTGAATTCTCGAACTGTTGGTGAATGAAATACTGGTTGCATTTTATTGTTGATTCAAAAGTTTGTCTAAGGCAGATTAAAAGAGAGAATCCAAACCACCTTGTTTAGGGAACTGTCAGTCTTGTTAATTTTTTTCTCTGCTTTGCCAATTAATTACTGAAGTCTGAAACTAATTTTGCTGAACTCTACAGGTGGTTGGGACTGACTGAAATCAGAAAAATAAACAAAACAGTGTAAAACTAAGCAAACACTTGTAGTAAAACTGCAAAGAAAATTAACACACACT
Source organism: Brotogeris chrysoptera (assembly GCA_030323915.1). Classification (NCBI taxonomy): domain Eukaryota; kingdom Metazoa; phylum Chordata; class Aves; order Psittaciformes; family Psittacidae; genus Brotogeris; species Brotogeris chrysoptera. Next base: position 10,553 of record JARCZZ010037940.1, on the reverse strand, counting down.
TAGACAAATGCCTGAACATATGCCAGTTGCTAACAGCTGAGCTTTACCATATTAATATGCATAAATGTCAAATAGTCAAGAGATCTGTCAACTTTGCCTCCATGAGTTAACTTTGCAGAGCTTGACTAGCATCAGAGTATAATATACTGTGACTGATGTTGAAATATCACCTTGCAACATTCAATGACCTTCCTTTCTCCAGGAATCTCTGTTAGTAACATTTTACTCTTTTAAAATCAGAGAAACAAGACTTTTAGGAACTTTACAAATTCTTCTCATTTAATTACACCACGAGCTAAGTGACATAGGAGTGCCATAACATACGAGATCAGCCCAATGGCAAAAAGCTTGAAATAAGGTCTTCAAAAAAATACATTGCTTTGCAGGTTGCTTAAGTTAATAAAAACAAGATCAAGAAATAGAGTCAGAAAACCACATTCACTTCTCACTTCTAGACAGCAAAAAATACCAGATCCTGGCAAGAGGGGGTATTCTAGTTATTTTTAATGTTGTTTGCTAATTAGCTGGCCTTAAATGTGAATGTGCAGCAGTTGTTAGCCCATTTGAACAGAGAATTTGAAAAAAGTTTTCCCCTGTTATTTTTTGTAAATGTTTGATGCAGTATGTCATTTTACACAGTCACGATAAAAATTGGATCAAACACTGAAATAGTTGCTTTGTTTACCAGAGAACAATGCCAACTGTCAGCATTTGAATCATTATAGACTCATTTGACGTGTACAAAAAAAGACTATTTATTCCTGACTTGCATTTTATTGCATCAGCAGATAGAATTGCTTAATAGGATTACTACTGAGATACATTGTGCACTTCTATTTCTGTTACAGCCCTTGTACGTTACCACTCTTTGTACTTTACACATGTAACTATGTTATTAAAAAGAAAAATAAAACATTGAAGAACAGGCTACTTTGATGAAGAACTTTATATGGTACATTTCAAAAATGTTAAACTTAACCAATGATGGCAAAAGAAAACTCCACTTAATCACAATAAAAGTTATTTTGAATTATTTGGTGATTAACGCTATATAAACACTAAATCTGACATCTATTATTTATGCTATTTAGTTAAAAAGGATTAATCAACTGAATTAATGTTTAAGATCATTGTTTTGATGTGTCTGACACAGAGGTAACAGCAAAAATATGATGGTGCTCACTTGCAGGACTGAAAATTAAAGTAGCTGAGCAGTAAACAGGCATATTCGGGGGGGGGCTACTTTTACAGCATCTGATGATAGCTGTGTTTTTAAGCTGATGCACATCCTGCTCTGAAATGAATTGTTCTGAACATGAAAAAATTGGAGGATAGTTCTGACAATTGCTGAAACAAGTGTTATAGTATCATCCTATCTTTCCTAATGAAGCCCTTCTGGTCAATCTCTCCCAGCATAGAGAGAGCACATTTGTGGGCTATTATGCTTGTGTTACATAAAACAACCTTTTTTTTTAAAAAAAAAAAAAAAGAAGAAAGCAACACAAATTGTCTATCTTAGCCAACACTATAGTTCCTTCACTCTATATTTCCATAAGACGAACACCCTGTTCCGAAGATACACTGCATTTTTTTTTCTCCCAGTTAGTTCTGTAATTTTCTCCTTTGGCCTCTGCTTTTCTTTAAAGCCATAGTCTGATTTTTTTCAAGGTATTCTTTGGACTGCTGCTCTGCTACTATCCTTTACTAGGGATATGCTTTAGGTGCAGAGGGGAAGAAAGGGAAGTGGACCAATTCAATAGGACCTGACACTGTCATTTTTAAAGAAGTCTCTTAAGAAGCAAACTACTTCACAACAGGTGAATGATACTGGCTTCCACTGCCTGACACTGCACACCTATTAATTCATTCTGTTGCTTTATTCTAAGTTAATGTTTACAGCATCCCCTTCTCTCACACAACCGTCCTACTCTAATCCTAACCCAGATGCAGCCTGAGAAGCTCTAAGTTGAACAGAAACATGAGTGAAAGAGGCCTTTATTTTTTCTTATTTTTCATGATCTAGAAAGGTGTTATGTAAATATATCAGTAATATAATATTGTTTGCTTCTTCCAATTAGAAGTGTATAATGTTATCATCTTTTCCACCCTCCATGACATGAAATATTTGTTGTATGGCAGTTATATATGTATCTGTATTTTCTTGAGATCAGTCATTTCAGGTCAAATAGAGCCAATTCTGGTCTCAGTTAAACTGATCTGTACTGCTTTGTGCTCAGTGACCTGGGATTCCCTGTGTTTACAGACTCACAGAATGTATAATGCAAACATTTACTGAGGAAACTCCAGAGAAAATAATTTTTCCGGAAGGTGGTAAGAAATCAAAAAGTTTATTTAGAGCATTTCTGGAATGGAAAATGGGAAAAATCTAAGCTTTAGAGGAAAATACAATACTTTACTTTTTTAAGACATCCTTAGCCACTGAAAGAGCATTGCATTTATGATACAAACCAAATTTCAGAAAAGCTTGACTGAGTCCATGATGAATCATTATTTTCTTTTGTTACAACATGTTAAAGCTTTAAGTAGTGGAAAATTAAGGCATATTTGGACATGTTCTGTCTCAAAGTGAAACTGTGAAAAATATCTCATAAAGAACATAGAATCATAGAATAGTTAGGGTTGGAAAGGACCTCAAGATCATCTAGTTCCTCAACCCCACTGCTATGGGCAGGGACACCTCCCACTAAACCATGCCACCCAAGTCTCTCTCCAACCCAGCCTTGAACACTGCCAGCAATGGAGCATTCACAATTTCCAGGGCAACCCATTCTGGTGCTTCACCACCCTTACAGTAAATAATTTATTCCTCATATCCAATCTAAACTTCCCCTGTTTAAGTTTGAACCCATGTTTAATTCCAGTAAGTGCCTAAGTGTGTGTACCAAATAACTATGTGGTTTTATGTATCCAAGTGTCCTTAATATGTAATTCTCAATCCCATAAACAAGTCGTCTGTTTTAGATGACAGAAAAGTACAATACAACCTACTTTACATGAAAGTGAGTTCTGAAGCCAGCTCTTGGATGGTATCTTGAGAAGCAGTAATATACCAAGGAGCTTGAACACAAAATGAGTAAACTGAGCCAGGTTTTGCATGTAATGTGAAAATAAATGCTCATCAATTTCATTCACAGATATTACAGTGCTTCACAGTTAAGAAAAAAAAAACATATTCAAACAAGTATGAAATAATGTTATATTAACTGGCACCTGAATGATCTCATTTCGTGCCATTAATGTCTTGTTACTTGAGCCCAGCTCTTTACTGCTGAGCCCTTCATTCCACTACATTATCCAGAAGGCTAGTAATAACAACTACTATTTAAATTTTTGGCAAATAATTCGTTGTAGCTGTTCACATGCATTATTAACTGCTGGACATATTTGGAAAAAAATCCTGTCTTTCTCAGGGTTTTTCATAGCTTTTCTCCTATGAGACTTATTAACTAAAGCTATGAAAAATCTCCCAATTCCAGAGTATTTGCAACCCTCCAAGAAAACAAGAGTCCTAATGCATGAATTAGAATTCTTCACAGTGGTTAGAAGCAACCATCACTTCTGTTTACAATATAGGATTATAAATTATATTGAAATCTCATTCAGTTATAGTCATACTCCAACACTGCAAAGAGATGGATGGTCTCCAGGGTAAGGTTGTCATAAAAAGGAAAATCAAACCAGCTGAATAATACAATAAGCCTGTGTATCAAGCCAGCTCAACCAAGCAGGGATAAAAACTGTGGCAACCTTTGAGGAGCTGGCTGACAGATTTCATTCGTCTGAGTTCAGATCTTGCCCTACTGTCATATGTCATATCCTCCCACCATCCCTTTGGTGATCTACCAGCACCCCTCCACGTGCTGTCAGGGGGTTAGAAGGAGTCTGCTAGTTAAAATGCTTGAATGGATAAGTCAAGAGTACATGTGAAGAGCCCATTTAATTTCTTTCTTAACACTGATTGCGTAGTATTATGTTGAAATGGTGTATTCCGCATATATATATAAATACTAATGAGAATGGAAAAGGAAGATGATTAAACCCTGTGGCAACATCAACAGTTATCTTTAAATATTATGACTACTGATGCAACATCTGGAACCATACAAGCTACTATTGCTAATGTCTCTACAACTTATAAAGTCTTTCCCACTTGGAAATGATGCACACCAACATTAAAGATTTCATGCGTTATGGACAACATTTCTTCTCTAACTTAATTTCTTCATCAGCTTTCCTCATACGTAGATTACCAACCATTGCCCTACATCAATATTAATTAGTTTTTGCATTTTTCTCCACTGAGGAGACCAATAAAGAGTTATATTTCATAGCCCTGTCTAATGCAGACTCCTGAGTTAAATCTAAATGAGTTTTGGGAAATAATTCAGATTACTAATGTAAGCATCTAATGACACCTTAGATGCTTAAATATTCTGTCCGTTCTCTAGAATTGTCATTGCTCTAGAATAGCATGGCTCACCTACACTGTATCTGCCATTGCTGCTATGGATACTAAGGTTACACTCGTGTGTCTGAAACAGCAACAGTTTTCTAAGCTTCAGCATCTGAATAATAAAGTATGCATACTCAGCACTGGTCAAAAGCAGTTGTGCTCAGTTTCAGGAAGCAGCTCTGGCATGTTGAAGCAACACTTCAAACAGCCTAATATATGTAGAACAACATTGGACCTGTGTTGCCTACTGTTCCAGCTCAGGAGGAGCATGGGCTGTATCACCATGAATAACAGATGTCTACATAAGCATAAAGACACACTCCTGGAATTGACTATTAACCTGTCTATGCCATTCTAGGAAATAGAAGAAGTCAAAGAACAAATCTGCTTTTCCAGAATCTCAGGGCTTCAAGCTTCAACTTCTGGCAGACAGCAAATTTCGATTTCATTTTACACAAATCTCTCCTTCTCATTTGCCTGTATGCAAAATGTGTAAAACATTAAAAAAATTCAACAAAGCACTTTTGATGTGTAAAATTCAACATCACACTTCTGATATATAATGCTACTATAATTTGAAAACCTAATGAAAACACACAAACTAAACAGCAACTTTTCCAGAACATAATGTCTGTGAACACTTGATTAAAAGTAAAGGTAAAAGTTTTAGTCAGATTGAAGTTCTTTGCTTACAGGAGGAATTCCTGGACATTAACTGAGAAAAGAAAAAGTGCAGTTTAGAATTCAATTTACATTTATATTTCAGATCAAAATTGAAGGTTTTGAATAGCATTTGTGGTTAAGTAAAACAGGTTTCTAAAATCAAGGGAATAAGACTCAAGTCCCACATAATCTATGAAAAGTGGTTTTTTTTTAATTCACCAAATGCCACTCTACAGCTATTGAAATGACAAAAAAAAATTATACCAATATAGATTCCAGGCTTTTTGTTCCACTGCAGATCTCAGGAAGAAGGTGGTCAAAGACACAGGGTAGACATGTAAAAATTACTGTAATAGTGAGCTGAAGATCACAAAGGAGTGGCAACATCTTAACTGTAGAAGAAAAATATCTAAAATTCTGTTTCACATCAAGTGTAGATGAAGACTTCTAGGTTTCAGTTTTTAAATATTCATCTTTCTATCTGTGAGCAAAACCAAAAGTGTACATGAATGAAAATATCTGGAGAGAAAAAAAAAAAAAAAAAACAAAATCCACCAGCTCAGCTTCCTTTAATCAGTAACATTCAAGAATAAAATAGCTGTAAAAAAGCTGTTTCATTGTATTGTAGTTATCAGTCCAGACTCACGCAGAATGCCTCTAGCAATGCTGTTTTGACACACTAATAATATCGCAACTTGTTAGCAAGAGTTGTATTAAATCTTTTTGTCACCAATTCTACCTTTTATCAAGTCAAACAAATTCACCACTTGAAATAGAAAATGCTGTTTTTAGTAAAGTCAGTTTAGATACATCCTTGAAATCCCATTTCCTTGTCTATATCTAGCACTACATTTGGGTGTTGAAGATAGACTAAAGGGGAAGCTGGTAGGTAAAAAACCTACCAACAGCTTGATATCACCTTCAATGCTTGGTTGGCTTTCTGAAAGTGAACAAGAAAGAGAAGATGTAAGTAGAAGGCAATACAATAAGCAGCAAATCTAGATATCCACTTAGAAGTTTAAATCAATTCTACATGACAAAACAGTTGTTAATTTTCCTCAGTGAACATGGCAAATCAATTTAAAATTCAGTGAATATTGGGAAAATAGAACACTATTTTTGATCTTTAGCCCTTATATTACAGAAAGGTGCAATAAAAATGCTGAGAAATATTTTATCAGTTTCTAATTAAAATACTTGAAAAATATCTGACATGCGCCTCTGCATTGTCTTCACTAAAATAAATATTGTTTCAGTAATCACAGTAGATTAAATCCTGTACCTAAGACTTTTTTAGTTTTCCAGCCTACATTTACACTCCTAATTCTAGATTCAGGTTGCTAACAAATATCCTGATAAGAAATTCAAATCGACCACTTATTTTTCAACCATTATTTATTTTCCTAAACTAAATTAGCCCATTTCTGACAAAACTGGCAGAAACTGATTGTGGTACATCATGCAGGGATAGCAGTCTTTTAGACAGAAAAATCCAAAACTGGAAGGGAAGAGTGGGAAGTATGGCCATTTTCCAGCAAACTTTCTGGATAGAGAGAAATGCTATGTCTCCTGGCTCTGAACTCAAGGTATCTGGGTCAAAAAAAAGCTTCCTAAACTTTGAGAAAACCAGGAGAGTTAACATAACTCTCAGAGGAACAGGCCTTCATATGTTCTTCTGGGTGAATAAACAGCACAATTGTTTTGAATTAGCTGTTCTAAGTCACTTGAATTAGCAAAAGCTCCCTAAGGAAATTTTCATACTCAGCAAATTCAACTGCGATTGTCATGTAAGTACAGTTTTTAAAGAGAAGACTGCAACTAGAGAATTTAGGCTAAGAACTATGTGTTCTACCCTTATGGCTCAGAAAGAAGGTGGCAAACGCTCCTATAGTGAGACATTTGAATAAAAAAAACAACCCTGCGAAATTACTCCCCAGTAATCATGTTCTCCATCCATGGAGAGCATTTGCTAAAATTTTGCAACTCAAGATGTGGTTTTACAGAGTCCCAACTGACATGCTTGGTCAAGACCTTGATTCTGAAGAAAATTACTTCTACCAGTCACATGTAAAGACAAACTAAATACCCAACAAAACCAGTGTGAATTCTTCCTCTTCTCTTTCTTCATAGATGCATAGAAGGGCACTGCAAAATACTTTAAGCCCACAACTGAGCTGAATAATTGATTTCCTTTTAAGAACTAAATAAAATATCATCAGGGATTTTCTCCTTCAAAACCTATCAACTACCACAATACAACATAGGTGGGCAAACTTTATGCTTCACCTGGTAACTTTCATGATAGTTCTGCAAGACTGACTTACAGGGTATCTTGATTACTGCAGTCAGTAAAACAAAGTTTTATACTTCTGTAAAGTTACTGAAGCTTTTGGATTTCTAGTAAATGCACAATCACACACTTCTGACCTTCTATCTCTGCGATTTATAGTAAATGTCACATTCTGCACCTTAAAAATTCCCTTGTTGCAAAGAGAAGACAAAGCATGTGTCACGAGGTGATGTCAGCCCTGTCTGTCACTCAGGCATTTAGCAAGATTGTTGGCCTCTTTGCAGTGTTATCTGTCTATGGTTTGGCTGTAATAGGATTCTACAAATGCGCTTGCTTGGAGACCAAGCAAGCCACCTGATTCCCATGCGGATATGCATGAACAGATTAGATTTAGGGTGCCGAATGACAAAAACCTTTTCCCACAAGATCTTCTCATTATGCTTACTCTGGAGAAAGGTCAAAGAATCAGTTTGCTGCTTCCTCTCCTCCAAAAAAAAAGCATTAGGCAAATTATGAGTTGGTGGGTTTATTCAACATTCAGTATTCCTCACACTTCAGTGAGCTCTGCCTTCAATCAACTCCTTAGAGTACTATTGCTCATATACTGCCAGATGACAGCACAGGATAGCTTTATCTGCGTGAGGTAGGAAAAAATAAGGGAAAACTGTTTCACAATAATGGACTGAAAGATGGTTAAATAAGGAACTTGTTCATGAATTTCACACGGACAATTTATTCTATGTCACTCTGTACTTTATTTATCTAAATTACCTCTATTTAGGGGTAAAATTGGGATTCTTAAGGAGCTTCAGCACCATATAGCATAAATTACAGAAGTCTGCATGTTAACTCACATCCATTAAAAATTAAATCTTACATAAATCTGTACCTATGTATAGGAAATGGTCCTTTTTCATGTAACTGTAACAAGAGACAAGGAGAGAAACTTGGATTGAAGTCAAAAGTGGCTTCCTATAAGCTCAAGTAACCACTATTGAAAAGCTTATCATTAAACCCAGGTTTTGCACTCATTATGAGCATTCTTTGAAATAAGGTTTTATAGAAGTGAAGGTAAGTATTTGTGTGAAAACACGAAGTTGCCAATCTACCACAAAGAGACAATGTCTGGAATATGCTTTGTTTAATTTTATTTTATTTTTAGTTTTGAGAAACAAAATCATTTTGTGTAACAGAAAAAAGAAATCCCAACAGCAACAAAAAAACCACAACCTAACAAACAAACAAGAAAACCCACAAAAACCCTCCACCATCAAACAATAAAGATTAAAAGATTAAATATTTCACTTGAGTTGTGAAACTTGAAGGAATGGCAAGTCTTTTAATACCAGCCTATGAAATATCAGATTGTATCTACAAAGGTATAAAGAGTTTGCCAATCTACAGCAAGAATAGAGAAGAAAGCCAGAACAACACAGTATATTTTGGAATTAAAACTGAATACCTATGAGTCTGCACTCCTCAGAAAATAAAATGGGATTATTCCCACGGGCTTTGGTTGGCATTTGATCAATCTTCAAAATTACTGTTATTTTGATAAGAAAGAGTTGAGAAACATGAGGAGTGGAATATCAGAATGTCTTATGTTAATTTGAAGGGTTTTTACCTGTTCAGCGGCATTTATTATGTCTGGCTAACTTCGAGATGTTTGGAACTGGAAATGTCTCTTCTGTCCCTTTCTTCTTTTCAAATACATTGAACAATTTTGAAAACTGGAACAGAGAGTTTTCATTAACAAACAGATTTCTAAGGTATGTCAGGCAAATATCCTAGGAAAGTTTAGTAAATACTTCTCCATATTTAATACTAAATACTGATGATTTGACAACCAGGCTTGCAGATGCTGAAAAGGCAAAAACACTCCTTGAGGCAAATCAACAGAGTTGGAACTCTTGACACATAGAAAAATCATAGAATCATAGAATAGTTAGGGTTTGAAAGGACCTCAAGATCATATAGTTCCAGCACCCCCCTGCCATGGGCAGGGACACTTCACACTAAACCATGCCACCCAAGGCTATGTCTAACCTGGCCTTGAACACCGTCAGTGATGGAGCATTCATAATTTCCTTGGGCAGCCCATTCCACTGCCTCACCACCCCCACAGTAAAGAATTTCTTCCTCATATCCAATATCAACTTCCCCTCTTTAAGTTTGAACTCGTTACCCCTTGTCCTATCACCACAGTCCCTCTTGAAGAGTCCACCCCCAGCATCCCTATAGCTCCCCTTCAGATACTGGAAGGCTCCTATGAGGTCTCCACACAGCCTTCTCTTCTCCAGTCTGAACAGCCCCAACTTTCTCAGCCTATCTTCATACAGGAGGTGCTCCAGTCCCCTGATCATCTTTGTTCCAAGAGTTCCATGTCCTTTTCATGTTGAGGACACAAGAACTGTACACAATACTACAAGTGAGGTCTCAGGAGAGCAGAAGAGAGGGGCAGGATCACCTCCTTTGACCTGCTGGTCACGCTCCTTTGGATGCAGCCCAGGATATGGTTGGCTTTCTGGGCTGCAAGCGCACACTGAAGCCAGCTCATGTTCATTTTCTCATCAACCAACACCCCCAATTCCTTCTGCGCAGGGCTGCTCTGAATCTCTTCCCTGCCAAACCTGGAGCTGTGTCTGGGATTGCTCTGACCCAGGTGTATGACCTTGTACTTGTCATGGTTAAACTTCATCAGGTTGGCATCAGCCCACCTCACAAGTGTGTCAAGATCCCTCTGCATGGCATTCCTTCCCTCCAGCGCATCAACTGAACCACATAGCTTGGTGTCATCAGCAAACTTGCTGAGGGCGCACTCAATCCCACTGTCCATGTCACCAACAAAGATCATAGAATCATAGAATACTTAGGGTTGGAAAGGACCTCAAGATCATCTAGTTCCAACACCCCTGACATGGGCAGCGATAGCTCACACTAAACCATGCCATCCAAGGCTCTGTCCAACCCGGCCTTGCACGCCGCCAGCAATGAAGCATTCACAACTTCCCTGGGCAACCCATTCCAGTGCATCACCACCCCCACAGTAAAGAATTTCTTCCTCATATCCAATCTAAACTTCCCCTCTTTAAGTATGAACCCATTACCCCTTGTCCTATCACTACA
>JARCZZ010037939.1:3859-22545 GCA_030323915.1 Brotogeris chrysoptera | reverse complement strand
ATTTATGTTATACCTTAGTCACTAAACTGTTCTTATCTCAACCCGTGGGAGTTGCATTCTTTCGGTTCTTCTCCCCACTTTTTCCCTCATCAGAGTGGTGGGGGGGGAAAGAAGGGGAGGAGTTTGATTTACGACTTAAACCACGACAGATAAGTACACAGAACAAAACTGCTTTGATATTTATAAACACTGCACATTAACAAAAGAACAAGCAATTTCTATTCCTTTTAAATTTTAATGGCATATTTAATTGCATCTGACATAAGTCAGACTATTTCATTTGAATACTTTGCATGTGATATGCAGTCTGCCATAAAAATGTTTTCTCCTCCTGAAGACTGCTTGCCACAGCCACCTCTGAGGTGAAATCTCCGGTTTATAGCGCTGGATACTAGCTGAAGTGGGAACTATACATTTCATTTCAGTAAAGTGTTAATTTTTATTTATTTTTTATTGAACAGGACGAAATGCAGACAGTAAAACTGTTACTCTTGCTTACTTAATAAGGTGTTTAAGTGTAATGTAATAATGTGTACGAAGTTCAATTGTTTTAAACAATAATAATAGCAAAAATAATAATAGGAGGTATTTCAAACAAGCAACTCATGAAGTACTTTTGCCAGTTTCCTGCTCCTTCTTACCATGTTGGTAAGGTTTGCATGCCCCTAAACTCACATTTACTTAAGATTATTTTTGTTAGTTTCCAATTATGTGGTGGGGCTAGCATAAGAAAACAGAAAGGAAGACTTAATTCAGTGGTGGAGTACTGGTAATTTGAAGCACTATTATAAAGCCCACTTCATCAGCAAAAGCTTGAAGTGAGAAGAAAAGATATTTAAATTAGCCATGTCCTTCCTGAGGGGTCCAAGGTTGGCAATATTTATACAGAGGGAGAGGCAAAGGACAGAAACAAGCTGACAGTTTCCTTGTAGCTTCTCAGTTCCAGAAAAGGTCCATACTGCAGAGAATAATTCTGTTTTTCCCATTGTGCTTAATCAACAGCTCTTGTTAAGCTTCAGTCCAAATAACCTTGAGATTCAAGAGGTGGAAATTAATTTAAAACAGTTGATTTTTTTTTTTTTAATTCAGATATTTACACCTTCTGCAGCTTCACAGCCATAAACACAAAATTAGTGGAATATCTTATAGAATGCCTACTTTTTACAAAATAAATTATTTTTTTAATTGTGGTGATGCAGCATATTTAAGAAAATATGAGAGAAGGTATGTATCCTCTCATGTGATGTTTTCATATCTGAACATCATTTGCATGGTCAAAATACAACATTAAAGGATCACCCAGCGAGCTTTGTAGCTTTGTACAAAGCTGTGTAGATTTGTAGCCAGTTAGTCTCACCCCAGTGCCTGGCAAGACCATGGAGCAGATTCTCATGGAAACTATGCTAAGAAACATGGAAAATAAGGAGGTGATTGGTGTCAGTCAGCATTGCTTCACTAAACCAAATAGTGCCTGACTTACTTGTTGGCCTTATACAATAGGGTTAGCATTGATGAATAATGGGAGAATAGCTGATGTCATCTATGCAGACTTCTGCAAAACATTTGACACTGTACCAGACAACATCCTTGTCTCTAAATTGTAGAGACATCAGTTTGATAGATGGACCACTCAGTAGATAAGGCTGGATGGGCGCATGCAGAGTTGTGGTCAATGACTCATTGTCCAGCTGGAGACCAGCAACAAGTGGTGTCCCACAGGGGTCGGTGTTGGGACCAATCCTCTTCAATATCTTTGTCAGCGATGTGGACAGTGGGATTGATGCACCCTTAGCAAGTTTGCCAATGACACCAAGCTGTGTGGTTCAGTTGGTAGGCTGGAGGCAAGGAATACCATCCAGAGGGACTTTGACACGCCTGAAAGGTGTCCAATATCAACCTCATGAAGTTCAATATGGCCAAGTCCAGGGTCCTACACCTGGGTTGGGGCAATCCCAAGCACAAATACAGGCTGGATGGAAATTGGATTAAGAGCAGCCCAGAGGAGAAGGATTTGGGAGTGCTGGTTGATGAGAAGCTGGACATGACCCAGCAATGTGCTTTTCCAGCCCAGAAAGTCAACCGTATCATGGACTGCATGAAAAGAAGGTCAAGGGAAGCGATTTTTCCCTTGTACTCTACTCTTGTGATACCTCACCTGCAGTATTCCATTCAGCTATGAGACTCCCAACACAAGAAGGACATTGTACTGCTGAAGCAAGTCCAGAGGAGGCCACAGAGATGATCAGAAGGCTGGATCAGAATGATCAGAAATTATCAGAATGATCAAAGATGATCAGAAGCCTCCTACAGAGACTGGCTGAGAGAGCTGGGGTTTTTCAGCCTGGAGAAAGAAGGCTCTGGGGAGACCTTAGGGCAGCTTCCAGTGTCTAAAGGAGCTACAAGAAATCTGCAGAGGTCATTTTACAAGGGCATGTAAATATAGGACAAGGGGGAATGGCTTTAAGCTGGAATAAAGTAGAATTAGATCAGAAATTAGGAAGAAGTTCTTTATAAGTGTGTGAGACACTGCACAGCTTGCCCAGAGAAACTGCGGCTGCCCCATCCAGGCAGTGTTCAAGGCCAGGTTAGATGGGACTTTGGACAACCTAGTCTAGCAGAAGGTATCCCTGCCTGTGGCAGGGGCATTGGAAGTAGATGGTCTTTCAGGTCACTTCCAACCCAGATCACTCTATGATCCTATGAAAGAGCCTGAGAAAATAATTTAGCTTAATAGTAATCCCTAAACAGAAACCTTCCAGCTGGTTTGGTTTCTTTGCCTTTGCCATTCAATACAATTTGTGATGTCCTAGCAGAAGGTTGTGTGTACCTGAAGGTGGGCAAGACAGCAAAAATATTTTTCAAGAGAATGTGAAGTTTTTTCACAATGGTATAGCAAGCAGGAAATAACTTATGAGCAAATCCAAACAGGCTAAAAAGAGGTGGCTGAGAGAAAAGAGGAAAGAACAGGAGCCTTCTAAGTCTTTGAAGGTCTTGAAACCACACTGGTGTCTTATACCTTTCCTTTATATTCCCGGGGGAAGGACTTTTCTTCCATAATTTAATTTTATAGCTACTCCAAACATCATAAAGATAAAATGCACCTAAACTGATCAGGTTGTGTTAAAAGAACACAAACTTTTGCGACAAACAAATATCGCATCAACGGTACAGCAAAGCATGTGCTAATGACATGTTTGAGGAACAGTGGAAACTGTAACTGCAGAGTTTGAAGGATTAATACTCAGACTGAAGAAAACAAAAGCTTGAGTAATTCCATTTAAAACTGAATATCAAAGGACAGCCAAGGTGAAAATGTGTACCTGTTTGAAAAGGAACTAAGGTACTTCCTTATTGAGTCCTTGTCCATGTTGCCAACTGCCCTAATACTGTATTAAATAAATACCATCTAGCCTGAAATTTCTCTTTCCTTCCATTAAATGAAAGAATATATATGCTTCACACTATACTCAAAGTTAGTAAAAACTATTTCAAAAACTCTTACAGAAGATAACAAATGCTTCTAGTTCAAACTACAGTTATCATGGAGGCTTCCCACTCAATCTGAATTTTCAGTCACCTCCCTGGAAGACGTTGAACAAGCTACTTAGGATGAGAGAGTGAAGATTTTAAAAATGTCAGTATGATCTCGGGCAACTACAAACACAGACTGAATAGCAGGTATGGAATCCATCACCCGTCTCAAGTTTCTTATGAAAGGAAATAATTACATCATGCCAGTGATGGCTACTAAAATTTGCAGGAACTGGAATTGCATGAACTTCATGGAATTAGACCATGGTTTGGGTTGGAAGGGACTTTACAGATCATCTAGTTCCAACCCCTCTGCCATGGACAGGGACACAGAAATTAAGGTAATAAACTAGATACAAGATACTTCCATGACCACCATCAATGGTGTTAATGCTGCAGTTGAGAGGATGAACTTCAAAATTTTCTGCTCTGCCCCTCCCCACAGTGCTGTGTATGCACTAACATACATTAGTCACATAGGTTTCCTATCCCTATAGGTCTGTCTGTCTTCACAGATGTGAAGTTGTCTTCATAAGATGTCAACTTCAAATGACATACACAAAACAAGTTAGGAGGCCACCAGAGACATAAATATTTAAAGAAAATATCCCGTTAATTGTTGTGCAGTTTGATGTTGCTGGTTTGGGGTGTTTTTTTTGTTTGGTGGGTGCATATTAACACAGAGCTTAGCTTTGTATGAAAGAGATACCAAGCAGAAGGTATAATTAAAAAAATACATATGCATAAATCTGCTCTAACTACATAACAAGTAGATAAAAATCTTTTGCCCATTGTTAGCAGTCCTGTCCAGTGTTTAAAGGAAATGCACATCTACACTTGATTCCAAAATGAAGGCCACAACTCTTCCAGATTTTACTTCCCATTTCTTCAGTGAAAAAGACTGCATAAAGACTGTATCAAAAATTACGGATAAAGCTGAAGATTAAGTGCTCTAAAATATACTTCCTTGTCCTATTTTCCATTGATTTGATGTCCTTATATGACACATTTACAGAATTATTGTAATTATGCTGTCAACTATGACAGCTAAATTAGATTTTACTCCAAGAACGTGACTGAATAAACATTATCAAGAAACAATGGGAAATCATTAATGGGATGTTTTAATCAGTAGAGCTGATAATTCAACAACACAACAAAGAGTTAATACTGGCTGAATGTAACAAAGCTGAGCAGACTCTACATGCACAAGGGTGAAGATATTTTTTAAAGGATGTCCAAACAGAAAATGGCCTGTTTTTCCAGAATGTTAACCAGATATCTCCTAACACACACACACACACAAAATAAAAAACAAATGTAAAAAGAAAATATAATTATTTTTAAAAATGAAACATAAGTTCTTGAGTGACTGATACTTCCTGACAAAATTAATAACTGTTCCCTAAAATGTAACATACACAAATATGTGCACTAACTATATTTATATTTTCACTTGCTATAACCAGAAAATTAAGGCAGCACAAAATATGTGCAAAGTTGGCCTTATTTTATTCCTTTATTAGTTGGTGAAATTTTATTCCTTTATTTTCCCATTAAAATAATTTTAGAAAAATGTTGGAAACAGATTCAAATGACTGAATGAAATTCAAATGAATATTGAGAAACTGCATCTCAAAAGCAACTCAAAACAGTCTGTAACATGCTTATTGAAATGGATGTGTTTCGCAGTGGTGAATGTTATTTCAGGGTAATAGGACAGTTAATCCTTCCATTTACCTTTGCGTACTGTTTCCAAAACACACAGCATAGCATGCAATAATTAAATATTATTGCCAACATAATACTAGTCTCACTTGAAAGTGATGGTTCCATATTATAGTCACAATTGTTACCATTAACCAGCAGATTAGGAGTCTTTTGACATACACTTGTATTCTTGGCAGAATTTCTTCAGCGGTTCTCATTTTACAAATGCCCAATGCAAAGCAGCCACTTCCCAAATGAATATTAAAGAAAGTATGAATAAAATACCGACAGTGAGCTCCTACATTCTCTCCATGCAGTCTGAAGAGAAATCAATAAAACCAAAATTGGTAGAACAACCCTCAAAAAGGTGGAAGAAGTAGAACTAACATAATATGCTCCCTTTCTCCTCTGAGGTTCCAGGACTCTTCAGTAGTGGTAATCATGTGCTGCAAGAGCTCTGCAGGGCTTCCAGGCACATGTTCGTTGGGAGAGAAGCAGTAAACTGATATACTACTGTAGGCTTTATTCCAAGACACCTGCCTGCAAATACCTAACAGCTTTTTATATTAAAATAACACCCCATTGAAATGTAGATTTCCAAGGAGAATAAGTAACTGCAGGTCCTGTCCTCCTTAGCTCAGCTACTGCTGTATAACCCTTAGTCAGCCATGTCCTAAACAGTAGACAACTTCCCATTGCTATTATGAGAAACAGAGTCATTCAGCATAATTAACCTGCACATTTTCTGTTCGCACAGAATTTAGCTAATTTGTAGTGCTTAATTCATTTTGCAGTTAATATCTCAAAAATGTTTCCTAAAATTTCTTGGAATGCTGTACAACTTAAAGCAACAGTTTGATGCACTCAGTGTCACAGAAATATTAGAGAAAGGTTACTAGACAGTGCATTTTAATTCAAAAGTATAATAAGCCTTGTGCAGACTCTTCTATTCAAGCAAAGTGGCAAATAGCTGGCAAGAGGGCTTCTTGGAGAAGACTTACAGTGTTCCCAGGCATGCGGGGATACATGTCCTTTCTCCCATCATTAAGATTACAATTTCAAGTCAGAAAATCATTTGCTGTGGAGCCCTCTCCTATTATATTTGGCACTACAAATAGTAATTAAAACCAAACCCAAAAACCCATCCCACACTCACATACTCAGCTAGCCTCTGCCAGTTTACTATAATTTTGAAAATATCTCTACCAATGAACATGCAGTGAACACTTCATGGCCAAAGTGTTCAAAACTGTCCAGAAGATGTACTTTGAAGCTCTGTAGAAAAACTACCAATAATGTATAAAATCATATTCCTAACCTTAGGTTATACTGACCTCTACACCTAATAAATTAAAATATTTATTACTAAATTTTAATTGTGTTTCCTGATGCATTCTTTTCAGATAAACTTCTTTGCCAATGCTTAAAAGTTTTATATAATTTTCTTTTAATTTACTGTATCATCAGTGCTTTAATCATTTAAGTTTGACTAGAGCATTAAAAACTAAGACTGCTGCTTCTAAAATTCAAGGATTATTTATTTTTATTCAAGAATTATCAAGATTTATGTACCCAAACTGCATCATCCTGCAAAAATAACATCACCTTCTTCTTCAGCCCCCTGACTGCATTACATTACTTATCAAAACATGAATTTTATACTCCAGCAGAAGAATATACAAAACTAGAGCTGATTTTCTTGCTCAGAATTGTATTTAGTTTATTATTTTTTTTAGGGAATAGAGATATTAAACAGGATCAGTCTCAGTAACACCTCTCAGGCTGCTGCTTGTTAACTGAACTGCTAGCCACTAGGCTGTGAACCTGGTGGTTTAGGAAATCGCCAGCTTCCTTGACAGCTTTGGATGTATCCTGTCTGCCCTTGTGGACTTACATGCATCCAGTTTACTCAGTCGGTCCCTATTCCTCTTACACAATGAGTACTATACACCCTCCCCCACTGAAGTGTAGAGATTGCTAACCATTTCTCCTTGGATTACCAGGCTTCATTCTGCTCCCTGTCCCTATCTTAAAGCTCAGGGGGCTGCTTACCTGATCTTACTATTAAAGACAGAGGCAAAGAAGGCATTAAGTACCTCAGCATTTTCCTCATCCTTTGTCACTATGCTCCTCCTTCCCCCACCCAATAAAGGATGGAGATTCTCCTTAGCCCTCCATTTGTTACTGATGTATTTATAGAAACACTTTTAATTGTCTTTTATGGTAGTACCAGATTTAATTCTAGTTGGGCTTTAACCCTTCTCATTTTCTTCATTCATAATCTCATGACAACTTTCTAGTCCTCCTGAGTATATTACCCTCTCATTAATTGTATGCTTCCTAGGTATACTTTCACCCATAACAAGTTTCTGCTCACTGGAATGTGACAACACAGACATTTCATCCATTTTGGTTTTTCATATTCATTAACTTCCAGCTGCAGGGCTCCTCTGCCTGGTTCAAAGTTTTTTCTGCTGGTGCAGCATCTCAGCTGTATCAGTAATCATACTATTGGTATGTTTTAATGGTTAAGGGATGTTCAGAAATTCATCTTAATAAGACAGAGGCCCTGGTGTTTTGTTTTGACCAACGCCCAATCTCTTGACACGTCACAGTGGCAATCAGGTACCTTCCATTAGGAAGGCTGTAGCAAACAAAGCCATACTTCATAGTAAGGTGTAGCAACCAAAAGGGCACAAAAACCTGTTTCAGAAAATATTTCTATTCTGAGGGTCTCAAAAATTCACCAGTAAAAACGAACTACAGACAAAGCAAGTAGAGGCAGGGAGATGTGCATTCAATCCCACAACTTTTAAAATCCCAAGTGACACAATGTAAACTGCCACAGGAGCCAGGACTGCTGTGACAGTACAGCTTTATGCTGCCGTCCTGCCTGCAGCAATTTCTGACAGTTGCTTGAGAGATACAGATAGGTCAAATCCTGCGCCTGTTGCTCACAAAGTGAAACGTGGCTCCATCCAGTGGCTCCCAGCAGCCATGGGCTTCCATCTGCTGTGGCCTGTCTGCCCTACTACATGGTGGTGGCTTGACAGTTTCTCTTCCATTTCTCATCAGCTTCTCCCAGCTGCACTATGCTCCCAGGAACACTTCAGAGAATAACCTCCTTCTTTGCAACCTCCTTCTCCTTTCCCTTTCCAGAAACCCTCTTGTTAGTTGGTGAGTTACCAAAGGGAGAAACCTGAAAAGCCATTAAGTAGTAGTGTTTAACAGAATAAAACTACCAATAAATGAGTGTTTAGGGCATAACTTCTGCATAAGCAAACAGCATTGTTTACTGCATGTACTTAAAATATTCTCACCCTCTTCTTCCTTTACTCATGGGATTTTCCTCTGCATTAGAGATTAGCATCTGAGAGCAAAGAAAGGGCTATTGTTGCAATGAGCCTTCTTAGCTCAGTTCCTAATAAGAGCAAGTAAATACTCACATGCATACACTAGGGCTCTTATGGGAGAAGGGTAGCTTCATGATGGTACTATTCAAAACACAAAATTTAGAGTTATCACTTGCCTCTGAAATAATGGTGAATACAATCAATCCAAGAATCCAAAAGCTACTAGTGTGTAAGAAGTACTTAAACCAAACCTAAATGCAAAACTAAGTAAAAAATGTTACAATAATACAGTTTAGTTTTGTTACACTAGGAGCTTTCAGCAGTCAATCTTTGTATCACCTCACACAAATCTTGTGACTAAAAGAAGACACATCATGCTCACAATTCAACTTAACTGACAATGACGTACCACCTTGTTTATAGGAAAAGCAGGAAGTTCCAAATGTCTACATGCTGGTTAATCCCATTTTAAAAATCTGTACTGTAGAATAGCAATAACAGCAGTAAGGCAGATTAAAACTCATCTGAACAACAAATCCCAAAGCAAAGTAACTAGAGGGAAATGATTGATGATTTGAAAGGCTGGATTTAGAGTGTCATAAGGCATATTTACTCAGAAGTATATATAAAGTCACTGCAAAGAAAATGTGCAGACAGCCAAAGCTTCGTAAGAGTGGCAAATGAAGGTAGCAAAAAGTCACATATATGCCTGTATGCTAGTAAAAATGTACACCTTGAAGGTAACAAAAAGACAAATAAAAGCTACCAAAAGTTTTAATTTATTCTTTCCTGTTTTAAAAATGCACACATTGTTCATAAACTTGGGACTGAACAGAATGAAAAGGCATTTTCATAAGCAAAATATACAATTACAGATATGAAAAATGATGCCCTTGATACGGATTCTAAATTGAAATCAGTATCTTTTACAGAACATAAAGCATTTTAAAAAGGAATATATAAGCCTGCACAGTTTTAAGAAAAACTTAAAATACAATCTGAACTTCAATGTTTCATGAAATATATTTGTAAATACACCTGTTGTATTAATGCCAAATACTGGCTTCATCTTTTGAAAGATCAGATCTTGAAAGATAAGTCACAAAAACTGTCAGTGAAGGAATGTCAACATCATGATCAGAAAAATGAGTTTAACTTCTATATGGGAAAAAGTATTCTGAAAGAAAGTAAGAATTGCACAAAGCTACTGGAAAAGCTAGTATTATTTAGATCCTGAAAGCATTGTATGATACTGTACATAGTATGTGTGCCTGCAGTGCCTGTGAATGCCGCACCTTTGTTCAGTGTAAGTCTAGGATATTGAAAAAAAAAAAAATGGGAGGAAAAAACCCACCTGAAGTAAGAAACCAAGCAAGAAAACAAGTAGTGAGTTGCTCTGGCTCATGACATTACCTTTCAAGATTGAATGCTCTCATGAATAGATTTTAGATTCAAAGTTGTTATGCAACCACATAAAATCTCATACCCTGAGATACCAATCTGGTCAGTTGAAATTACTGGGACTTTTTGGCATTAAAACCTGTTCACCTATTCAGGAGTGCTTTTTTTCAAACATTTCAGCTTCATGAGCTCTCACTAGAGGTACATTTTTGCTAGTTTAATGGGAATACTTTAGTGCAGGAATATTTATTTATTACTTGTTCCCTGGGTATTTTGAAGAATACTTCTCTTGCCACTTCAATTTACAAAATCAACAATAAAGCAAATACAGCTATTCTTCCTACCTAAAATTCAACCTAACCTGTTCCACTTTCTGATAGGTCTTTCAAAAACAGCTTGAGTAAACATAAGGGTTTAACAGGTGCAGGAACATTCAACACTGCTTTTGCAGGACCAAAGGACTGTCAAAGAAGAAACCCTCAGGAGTTAAGTAATCTTGAATACAGAAGATAGTCTAGGGGCACATTTATATATACAGTGTTATTTCATTTTGCAAAAGTATAAATGGAACGTCAGTTTAAAGCAATTTAGCTAAACAAAACCTAGAACTTATCTGACAATTGGAAAAAAAAAAAAAGACATATAGATTAAAATAATCTTGAACTATGCCAATAAGGATAATCTCTAAACACTATTAAACCCCGTCAAAAAAAGTTTATACAATAACAGCATAACAACCTGACTTTAAATATTTTTTCTCCTCTATCTTTAAAATTTTGACAGATAATGTAATAATTCAGAATCATTTTTAAAAGTCACTATGGAAGCAAGTAATTTCTACTTGTAGAAAACACTCTGGCCACCCCAAATGAATGTGAAGGAAGTGCTTTCACAAAAACAGAACTACGTCACCCAGTGAAAGAAAGGAGTAGTTCTTTAGACTGACACAAAAAAAAATATCCTACTCAGCTTGTCAGTGACACGTACTTGCAGTACTAGACTGACAGCATACATTTATTTATGTCGATCATCTGAAAAAAATACACTTGACTAGATGTTTTTCAAAGTTAGAGATTTAAAATATGTAATTTGAGTTTGGGCGACTTGTCATACCTATGACATACAAAGCCATGGATAAATCAAGTGAACTCCAATTTCAGTTAACCAAGGTTTTAACTCCCTGAAAACGTACACTACCATAATTTTGCCATGGCTCAAATGGCAAACCTAGGGTTAAAATTTAATGATTTACCCTTCATATTTCAAAGTGTGTGGTGATTCCACCACAGAGGATGGTTTCATTTTGGATTCTAGTGACAAGTTTTTCTAACTCTAGAGAAAAAAAATAAATTGTAATTGAACAATGCAAAGCTAACCAGTATTAACTTGATGCATGTCATACTTGAACTCTTACAGTGTATCTGACCATCAGATTATGTTTAAAACACAGAGTTCTATCAAAACACATAAAACAGCAATAGAAGAGCACACACAGGACCCCAGAGTGCTGCACTAACAGAAGCACTGATTTTCAGACACCGTTTTCACACTATATGCTTGATGACAGCACAAGTAGAAAAGTCTTGAAAACCTAGCACTTCAAATAGCAGGGTCTGAAAAGATCTAGGTGGTACTAATCTGTCTGTTTTCAGTTGTGTGACCATAAAATCAGGTTATACTGTGACAACATCTAAGGAAGACTGTTTTCTAATGGATTTCTCTCCTATATGCTATATTCCAACCTAGCCATAACCCCTGCACATTCCCTTACAATCACACACATGGAGACCTGGAATCACCCTTCACATATTCCATTCTCCCACATCTGCCTGTATAGACTGTTTCTTTGTGCCCTCTTGCTAAAAGCAGCTTATGCTCCAGCCGGTGCCTCCTGATTTGTACACTCACAAGCCTGCTGGAAAAGTCACACAGACTGCTGGGCTCAACCAATGCTCCTCCAAGAGACAGGACATTCATTGGGTTTTTTATCTCCTCTACCCAGCTTTCAGTTTTCAAAAGACTCTCCTGAAACTTTTAGCAGTGCTCAGATGGATAGAAATATACTTCATTACCTTAAACCAGGCTAAAAAAAAAATTTGTTGCTAGATGTCTTTGATACAAACTGTATCAGAAAGAACCATATTGAAAATATTAAACTTGCAAACCACATGAAAGGTAGATAATTTTTTAATGTTAAAACATAAACTGTGTTCAAAGAATAGCTTTATGTCATCAACTGTTTTAATAATATAATGGGATTAGCTTGTATTTTTATGGTTGAAACCTGCAGGAAATTTTTGGTGTACACAATAGTATTGCTGATTTCTATATTTATTCCACATGGCAATGCTGTGATCCTTGACAGGAACACTGAGAAATATAATGCAGACATTTTAAAAATAATTTTATTATGAGCTACGTATTATTTTACGCCTTCCTTCAAGTTATTGCTCCAGGTACAACTATTCAAGGGTTGACAGTCTCAAGAAAAATCACTAGATCTCAGCAAAATAAATGTAACATTTGAAAGGCATAGACTCAAAAGGAAGGAAAAAGGCTTGCACATAAATAGTGTTTAGCTTTTCACAATGCTTAGCACAAGAATAATTTTAGGGAGCTCACTCCTGATAATTGCAGCTTGGTGCCAGATATAGGCAAGAAATCCTATTAACGTTAAAATTGAATATATCCTTCATTTTAATGCTTTAAGCTTCACGACACCCATTATGCTTCAGCCCTTTTATCCTTTGCCTGACCCTCAGCTACATTTATAGTATCCTAAATATAGTGCATTGACAGTAGTACAAACATCTACTTACAGGAATCATCCAGTTGGCCAGGTCACCATACTTAGACACTTGCATAGCTCCAAGCATTGTCAAATCAACATGGCCTCTGGCAACAGAAAGTGTGTAATTAGCATTATCATGTTCAAGTAACAGCCCACAGACCATAACAAGCTTTTGTTCACATTATTATTACATCAACACAAAAAAAGGTGGCACACCACAGAGGTAGCAACCATTCTGTCACACACACAGCTGGGCTTTTTTTTCCCTGCAGATGTACAGCTGATGCAAATTTTTCTACTGAGCCTCAAAAATGTTACTACTTTTTGTCTGGTTTTGCCTACTGCATGCACAGTCAATCAGTTCTGAACTCGTACTTTTAAGTGCACTCCTTCGCATGTTTACATGCACTCATTATCTTTTCAGAGTCATTAGGATTTAGTGTTTGTTTGCATCCAGCCTCTTTTCTCAAAAAAACAAACAAAAAACAGGTGCAGCTAGTGAATTTCCATTAGGGAGGTGGAATGATGATCACAGTCGCAAGCTGAGCAAAGAGAATATACAGAGTGCAAGTACAGATTAGGCACATGGAAATGACCAAAAAGTAGTTGTTAAAACATAGTTACAACTGTGTTTATATATGGCCAGGTGGTGGTAGACATGGACATCACTATGGTATCTATTAGTTACAGTGTTTTTCTATTTCCAATAGTGTGACCTAATCCTCTGTAAACGGTCACTGCTTAAATCCATGTTTATTTTACAGGTTGTTAAACGCTAGCCACATTTCAAAGAATTACTAATGAGTTAAGTCACTGACTCAGTTTATTCTTTTCATGTTTCAAAAGATCAGGTTTTGTGTTGTTACGTACCCTCTTATCATTGCAAATGATTCATCACTAGAGAAATAGGAAGAACCTGGAAGAACAGTGACTGTCTCCTTACCTGTAAAAGAAATAAGCTTTATTATGTACATGTTCTGTCCCTTTGACAAACGAAGTCACAGCTATTGACCAAGATAAGTTTTTTAAATCAAATTCCTTTGGATTCTGTACAGCTATGGACCTGATTACACTTACTATGCCACATGTAAACCTAATCAGTCATAATGAATTGTGCAGCAGTTTGTTACAGTTTTTAATGATAGGACTGTCCACTCTTTGACTACCAACAGTTCCAGGCAAGACACCGCTGATGCCAGAGGCTAAGAAATCTCTCTGCATTTCAGCTTTTTGCTCTACCTACAGAAAAAGTGAGAGGTAACTCTTTTGAAACAGAGAAAGAGCACCATCAGGAGAAAGGGAGGTTGCAAGGAAGAGTGAGCAGACAGCTTCAAACAGTCTAGAAGTGATAACAATGTACAGTAAAGAAAAATAAATTACAGACCTACTCTACTCTTGCTTTGTTAAACTGCACCAGAGAATGTGCTTCTGTGTTCTGTACTGTTCTTTGCACACTGCTTGGATCAAGCAAAGGAGCACACATGGAAATGCCTTATTTTGACTCTGTCCGGAGCCCTTTCTTTCCCCTCCTGCCAGCACAGAAACAGTCTAAGTAACAACCATGCATACAGAGTGCCTCTGGAAAAGCATAAGAAACAGAGCTGAAGGTGAAATTATAAACCAAGCAAGTCTTTATCACCAGGTGACTTCATGAAGAAAAAGGGAAAGAGGAACAAGACATCTTTACAGTTTCCAGAAAACAGGGAAAAAGACAAAGGGATCACCTAAGAGGATGGGAAAAAGGAAGAAAAAAGTTCAGGAAACTAAAATGGAGACCCAAGTTACCTGCTTTAATTTATTGAGTTCACTTGATGTATATTATATGCTGCCAAGATATTTTATGGGAATTTAATTTTGACACACGTGTATAGAACTAAGGTTATACAGCAGTCCTGTAGTCAGACCTCAAGAGTTCACCATGTTAATATCCAGACCTTCTAAAACTGCCTCAATTGTCTTTCCCTAGCAGGTATCCACCCAAGGCAGTGGGAGAGACAACATAGCCTGCAAGCAGCTAGATGGAGCGAGAACCCTGGGGTAAAGTGACAAGCTAAGACAATGCTAAGTAGAAAGAGACACAGGCTGAGGATCACAGAATAACATAACAACAGCACCACATTGTCCTGTAAGACAGAACTCTACCTTGGGGAGAAAGAACCCATACACTTCTCAGAGAAATACAATTGCATTTGCAGATAAATATTTGGCAAAAGCCCAAACCAGCAGTGTATTTTCAAGATGTGGACTTTGGGGGCCGATACAGGAGTATTCCAGTAGATGAATGCAAACAGAATTAAATCCTACTGTTTTCTCATGTAGCTTCTGTTTTCTTCGCATGGTTTTATATATTTAGCTGGAAAGCATCTATAATGGTCTTAATCCACCTAAGTGTCAGAAAGGTTTAGCAGCTACTGAATGTTTCAGCAATGATAATGATAATTTTGGTGGCAGAGCTGGGGTTTGCCTATCCTGTGTCTTGTCTACTGCAGCTGCAGAGGAAGATGTAAAGGTGCTTAACAGTGAATTAACAATACTCAAATAATCTTATTTCCCATGTTGCATTCTGACCTCCTAAATTAGCTTCATCCCTGCAAGATTACCTCTTCAAAAATATTTATCATCCATAAACAATTCAAGATTACCTTGACATCCATATAAGAGCACAGTGATTCTTCAGAGTATTTATCAAGTTGTTGGATATTTTTCCCATCATCACTTTGTTAATGTGTTCATTTCTAATGCACCCCTATTAGAATTTAAGTTCTAATGTGCATGCATATAATGTCACCTCTTATAGTAACCATTTTTTATTCTAAATATTTTTCCTTCCAGAGATACCTTTAATTTTAAAAACAAACAAAACACAACACTTTCAGTTCAAACGTTAACATAGCTCTCATATCCCTATGACATTTTTCTTCATGCAGTTTATCACAACAGTTACCTAGCTACTATCAAAATGCTGGACTCAATTCCTTCATAATTTCTTATTTCAAATCAATTTCTTATTTAAAATATAATACTGAAAGAGTGCCAATAACGTAGCAGAATGATAATGGCATCAATTAGTTAAGCCAGGTAGCAAACGTTCCAAGTCAGTGAGCAACTGCTAGACTTCATCCTGATGTTAAATAAAAAGTGGATAACTAAAAAAATATAAAATGCACAGGTTTTCTATATGAAAAAAGCAGCTCTAAGATGTCAGCTATGGGTCTAAAACCTATACCATTAACATTAATGAGAATTTATACCATGCCAAGGCCTACTTTTGTTCATCACAATGCAATATATAGGTGCAATTTTACATGGAAACAGAACAGATGCAGGCACAACCTTCCATAAAGAAAACAGATATCAGAAAGACACATTAAACCATAAAAAGCTTACATTTTTACATTGTATGGTTACTTCTGAGGTGTCATGCCCCAAAACAGCTGGGTGAGAACAGTATGTGAGGACTCATATTTTCTCCTTAAAGTGGCAAAAGCAACCATCTGCAGCAGAGACCTCCAGTGGCCAAGTGCTGTTTTGGGAAGCTCCTCCCCCCTACCCTGGCTACCGTTCTCTCTCTAAATGCAAATGAGCTGCATTCCTGCAATTTACTAGCCTGGAATAAAGCAGACCATCATACACAGGATGTTCCAAAACATGTCCCATGCACAAACCACTTTCTAGAAGACACAAGGTGAGAAGTAGCAGGAAAACAAATCCACATTCACATCTAGGCTTAACAAAACAATCTCACTTTTGAAAAGGAAGATTTGACCCTTTACTACCTGGCCTCAAGGACAGCTTCCTTTAACAGCAACTAGAATGCATCAAAGCATAAGCTCTTTAACTAGAATATTAAACATCTGCATTGATCAAAACCAACATTTAGTTAGAAGAAGACAAACACATTAATATTCATAAACAAATAAAACAGGAGTCTGGTTTCATATACTGAATCAAAATTATATTTTTAGGTTAACATTGATTAATAATTTTCCATTAAATAAATTTATTTAAAATATTTTACCTGCATTAATGAGGTCTGGATCTACTTCATTTTCAAGTGGATAAGGACCCTGAAAACAACACAGATATATGTGGCTTTATATTAAAATATATTTGAGAGAGAATTCACAACTTTATTTCTAATGCTTGTTACTGAAAAGAGTTCATCACAGACATGCATTTTTTTAATCTTCAGCAGAATGAAGTCCTTGATAAGAGAAGCCACAATTTACACCACCTATCATATGAGGTCTGATGAACATATTGTTAGAGGTTGTTAGAATGACTACATAACCGGAAAGTTGGGGTTTATTTAGTTGTTTGGGTTTGGTTTTAACCAAAGTGACAAGACATTTTTCAGAAAAAGGTAGATAGGTGCAACTTCGTAAAAACAAACAACAGTGAAAACAATGTTTACTTTAACATTTATTTAAAATTATGTTTAATGAGGCTTACAAGGCTTGGTCTTGAAAACTACTGAAGGTTCTGACTCCTTCTAGCAAAACATGCACTTAAGAACATATTTAGCAAAGTAGTACTATAATCCCAAAATAAACATTTCCTGAAAAACTTCCCTGCACTAATGAGTTTTATGATCGTGAAATATAGCATATATTTGAAAATGACTTTTAGTAAAATTATAATCAAGTTGGGGGTGTGTGGGGAATGAAACCCAGCCTCTGCAAGGGAAGTACACCTCAGTAAGGGACCAAGATATATTCTTACCAAGCCCAGGACTCCATTTTCACTCTGTAAGTGAACAGTTATGTCTGGACTGATGAAGTTGCTGGCCAACAGTGGGATTCCAATACCCAGATTAGCTGAAGAGAATAGGTTAAGGCACAAACAGGAACAGACTGCAAACTAGTAAATTTAAAAAAATTATCATTCTATTAAGACTAGAACTGCTTTCTTTAGAAATACTTTCGTTTTTAGTTAGATGCCTCATATTTGTGATGTATTATTTTGCTACTTGGATTGGCTAACTGCATTCTGTCAATGCTTTACATGATATAAAAATCCACAGTGCAAGTAAGCTTCATTACCAATGTATGCAACTTTGAGAAATTTTTCAACACATTCAAATGCTAACAAACTTTTCAGATATGCTTGGATAAAACTCCATGAACCCTATTCCTTAACATCCCATATATTTCAATAAGGTATTAATAAAATGACAGAAGCCCAGGCTCTGGGAAAGACAATGAGCATGGTAATTAACCTGTCTTAAACTAGCTGTGGTATTATTCTAGTGAGTCATCAGTTTAACCTATAGCACAGATGAAGGATACCATACATGCCATCCTCAAACTCTAAAGCAGCCCGTCTGATGATTCTCTCCCTCACATTGTCTCCTTGTTTTTGTTTGGCCTTTGAGTCTTCAGGCTTTCGAATTGATAAGCGCTGGAAAAAATGAAGTTAAGATTAGAATCAAAATTCTTGCTTTTCACAGCACAAAAGCCTGACGTGTGATTGCTCAGAGGTACTTAGTGTAGGGATAAAATTTTTTACACATCTTCTACAAAAAACCCAAACTTTCATTCTATTAGTTTAAGTTTATTTAAGCCAATGAAGTCAGCAAATATCCTCAGTGATGGCCTTAGAGCAAAATGTTATTTCTTTGTCCGTATTGCCATGGCTGACATAATACACAGACAACTGGTTAGAAAGGCACAAACATTACTGCAAATATTAGCAAGTCTGAGATTCATTACCCAAGAGATACTGAAATAGATTTGTTAAATGTCAGCCTAAAATACAAATACTGCTCTCTTTCTGCATTTAATTCAGTGGTGCTAGTCCAGACTTATATGCACGAGACAGACAAATCATAGAATCATAGAATAGTTAGGGTTGGAAAGGACCTTAAGATCATCTAGTTCCAACCCCCTGCCATGAGCAGG
>JARCZZ010037938.1:0-14831 GCA_030323915.1 Brotogeris chrysoptera | reverse complement strand
GTCCCTGCCCATGGCAGGGGGGTTGGAGCTGGATGATCTTAAGGTCCTTTCCAACCCTAACTATTCTATGATTCTATCTTCAACCTTCTGATGACTGGCTGCAAATTTTAAGCTAAACAGCAACCTTTTTCTTTTTCCTTTCTCCACCGTGCCTTTTGAATACCCACCTGAACTCCAGCACTACTTCTGGCATCCCCACTACTCCAGAGATCTACTCTTTAGTGAGAGTTTTTTCCCTAGCCTTAACCACCCAAAGGCAATAGATCACCCAGCTGCTGTGTCCAGTTCTTCTGTGGTCTCTGC
Organism: Brotogeris chrysoptera; assembly: GCA_030323915.1. Lineage (NCBI taxonomy): Eukaryota > Metazoa > Chordata > Aves > Psittaciformes > Psittacidae > Brotogeris > Brotogeris chrysoptera. The sequence goes on along the minus strand of JARCZZ010037938.1, from coordinate 14,528 downwards.
TCTTCAGGTTCACCTTAATGGCTCTCTCAGTAACTGTTATCATAGAATCAGAGAATCCCAGACTGATTTGGGTTGGAAGGGACCTTGAAGCTCATTCAGTTCCAAACCTCTGCCACGGGCAGGGACACTTTCCACTAGAGCAGGTTGCTCCAAGTCCCATCCAGCCTGGCCTTGAACACTGCCAGGGATGGGGCAGCCACAGCATCTCAGGGCAGCCTGTTCAGGGAGTTCACTGCTATCACCAGTTCTTCCTAGGACTGCTTTTAAGGAAGGTAAAACCATTTTCCTCTCTCTCTCATAAATTCCCACAGATATTTTCCTGTTTAGTTATGCAGCTTGAGGGGCTTCTTTGATTTTAAACTAATCAGCCTGTCTACTCACTCAGCTTTAATGGGTAACAGGTCAGAAGCTATCAGCCCTAAGCAGGAATCCTCCCTTCTTCTCCAGCTGAGAATCTCTGTCTCATTCACCACTGAGACATCGCAGAGTGCGAGCATGCTGCAAAGTGCAGCCAAACCCCATTTCCCACATGCTGCACTCTCTTTCCTCCACACCAAATAAGAAATATGTGCATTTACCTCTTTTTTCTATCCATGGAATAGTTCAAAAGAAGACTTCCAGCACAAAATCTTATTTGTTCACCCCTCTTGTCACTGCTGGGATGAGCAGAATCACAAGCAGGTACCTAATGCTGTAGAGGGAGAAAAGAAACTTAGGTGCATTAGAAAATAATGTTTTATATGACTTGGATGGATCTTTAATAAGTTTTAGAGAATATGTCTAAAGGAGCTCTAATTTTATTGCTAAATTAATTTTAGTGAAATGCTTCTGGAGAGTATGCTTCAGGAGTTTCTATAAGTTATATTTATCCCACCGGTGAGGATTATCTGACTTTTTATAAGCTAATCCTCTTGAGTGGTATGTCTCAATCCTATGAGAAGGCATGTAATATTTTATATTACAGTGCTTTAATTTTATCGTCATTAATTTCCAGCATGACACTTTAAACACTTATATGAATTTCCACATAAAAGAAGGGCAGACAGCAATCCAGATGCAACATTCATAGGTTTTGGTATTTTCCATTATCATGCAATAGCATCTAGGATTTTTGAACAATTCCTTTGTTTTCACTTTTATTCCCATTGCTCTTATTTCACAGGCCATCCCCATTTTTTCATGTCTTGGCAAGTATCAGCTGCAAGAGTGATTCACCTTCTGATGATATTCTTGTCTCACTAAAACAATCAAGTGAAGAGAAAGCAATGCCTTCATATTTATATTGAATTGTGCTTATACAGGGTAGCCAAATTCTGCCCTTAACATGGGTGCACAGCTCTTCCTGTGAACCCAGGAGGCTGAGTTTTTTGTGGAGGTATCCTGCTCTTAATGTGGTGACCTTTTTTGCCTTGTACAAGGAAATTCCTATTTTTATGTCTACATAAAGAGGAAGAAGAGAGTTCTTCCTTAATTCCAGTGAAGTCATAGAGCAGCTATGGATTTGCTCTAAATGTATAGCTGATATTAATTCAAAAGCCATGACTGGGATCCAATATATGATTTTGAATAATCATGGTGCCTTTCTAAGGACTTATAGAATTATCTGCCTTGTTAATTCTTCCAACACATACATTTGCAAACATATTGCGCCTTTTAAAATGCTCATGACTGTGCTAATATAACCCACTAATTTTCCTTGGATAGGCTAAAATATTTAGTAAAGGGATATAAAAGAGTGAGTAAACAATAAGCAGGCCATGAGAAAGTCACTAAGTTTCAGAAAGGAGCAATATTAAACATCAGATGTTTGAACAAACGGAAAATCAGTCACAAACTGGAATCCCCTGAAGTTATTAGTACTGAGTCAATAGGAAGTCTGACAAACTTGGATCACACAGGTGAGAAAGAAGTCATGCTCTACAGTCTTCATTGATTTTTCTGGGTAGAGCAGAAGAGGCATAGCTTTGCACTTGATGAGCACCCACAACTTCTGCTGTGCATGAAGTACACACCCTTTTGTCTCTCTGAAACTGTGGTTCTTGAGACAAGGAGACAGCTTTGTGCAGACAGCCAGCATAGGATTTTTAATGCTCTGCTTAAGTCTCACTAGCGCTATTGCAAGGCTTATGGAACGCTTAAATCACACACAGACTTGTTGGCTTTCCACAGACAGGTGAGTTTCAAGAAAGAGAACAGCTCTGTTTGAAGAGACACGCATCCTATTATGCATGGGATAATCCCCTATTATCCCATCCCTTCTACTAATTATGGTATGTTCTAGAGTTTCAGTGGTTCTTTGGCACCCAGGTGCCAAGCTCAGCAATGGATGCCAATGGAAGCCATGTCAAATCTCAGTTTGGGGTACAGCATTGAAAGTCACACATGAGGATGCTGAAAGCCACGGAGGAGCAAAACATCACCACTGGCACATGCCTCAGTCAGTAGAAACACTACTGAGTTTTATAGACAGGTGTTTCTGTTTATTCATAATGCTGTAAAGACCATTATCTACCATTTATCTACCTAGTAAAGATTTATAAGACAATGCCATTATCCATTGATATCATACAATAGCATCATTAATTTCTACACAGTTCCTTTGTCTTTCATGAAAACTCGAGTATTTCCTATGGAAGCTTCTCAGTGTATTTCTCTTTGGAGATAGATACTTTTCTTCTTGTGAAATTGCAGGTGTGGGTCTGAGAGAAACAGAGCAATTTTCTCTTCCCCAACTTGAGCAGCATTGTGAAGAGCCTGCCTTCATCAGGATATGAAAACGTTCCAATTGCATCTGTCTTACTGCTCTGTCCACCACTGTTCTTCAGAGAGAGACACAAATCCTCCCAGTGTTCCTGAGCAATACATTTTGCATTTGGAGTTCTGACTTGCCTGACACTTCCTTAAAAAAAAGATATAAAATATTCCAAGTCAGACAACTCCCTGGTGACTATTACACAGCTGCAGATGCTGAAGGGCACAAATTATTCCTGCTAAGGTCAACATTACCTTACACTAAAAAATTGTCTTCCTGACCATTCATTCTTTCTTGACTTCCACACTGTGAACAAGTGATGAATTTTTATGATTCCACCACCAACCATTGGTCATGTTACGTACCTCTTGGGAAGGAGAAGCGAGGAGGTGGAAAGAGGTCCCAGTGCACATATAGACACCTAAAGATCTGTCCTTCTTTGTTTCCTAAGATTACATTAAACCAGATGAGCTAAAATTCCATTTGGAAGCTGTTACAGGGCTTAATAATAATCAATGTAAGTGAGGCACAGAAGGAATCTCATGAAAGGGATGGAAGGATGTATTCAGACAGCCCACATTTAAACTCCTATTCAAAGTCTACTGTTTCCTACCGGCCAGCCAGTTTGGAGGGCACGGAGCCAAGCAACGGACCCGAGACCTATGTGGAAGTTAGGCAATTTTAATATCGCCCAGAGCTGCTTAGCAGTAAGTGAAATTCCCCAAGCAGAACCTGCGTGGAGGATAGACATTCTGTTTCATGAAGGAATATGCTACTTTAAAATATGATTAAATTCAGATGTGGGATGAAAGACAGAAAAATTAGAAGTTCCTCATGACTTTCCTTTAACCAACTGAAATATTATATTCACCTACATTGAAACCTTTGCAGTTTGGCTATTGCAGTACTGAAAGCAGCATAAATTTAAAAGATCTCCACTTCAAAAATGAAAGCCTACCCACTGCAAGCTTTGTAAGAATCCCTTCTTACTTGTTCCTTCTGCTCCATATTCTCCTTAAAATTGATACCATTGCATCAAAAGTTTTTATTTCAACCAAAGTGCATTTTGAAACAAAAAAAAATTGTTCTCTTAAAGATTTTCCTATTAGCTTTACCCACTTAGTAGTGCACCCACTTCTTTCTCCAACAGAAGACGGAGGAACAAAGAAACGGCTGTTGTTTAATACTGTATTAAAAGTGCTCAGATACTGTAATGCCAGAAGAGATGTAGAATGAAACAGAATTCACAGGCTGCAGGCAAGAACTTTCTCCCCTTTTGTCAGAGCAGGCAGCATGTAGAGTCTGGCCCTAATCAGATTAGGTTGTGCATATTTATAAACATCTGAAGACCATAAAGAAAGACTCCCAATTAAAAGATACTCTGGATTTGCTTCTGCAAGAGTTGCAGTAAAACATGGCGATTAGCATTTCCATTAGAGGCTGCGATTTGGCATAAACCAGGCTTGTCAAATGGGTCCTCTCTTACATGTATTTTCTACCAGAATATATTCCCTCATTCTCTTCAGCTTCATTAGAAAAACATGTCACATTTGATCTGACTGTATGAAGTTACACAATGCCATGTCACTGCATGGGATGTAACCCATGTAATGTAATGCACATTTGAGCAAAACTCTCTTTTCCATTATGGGCGGAAGTAAATCACAGATAGGAGTTTAACATAATTAACCACAAACTGGCAATAAGGCTTATTTTCCGTCTTTCTAGATTACTATCAAGTTAGCTAAGCACTTCTCAAGCTTACTTTTAAAAGTAGTTAAAAATGCAATAAAAGATATTTAAGATGAATCAGTGGATAAATTTGTGGGTAAATATGCTGTGTGAACCATCCAAGCTATTTGGAACAGAGAGTGAATCCAAGATGCTGGTTAGGTGTAGCCTGTTGGTATATAGTCTATGCCTGACTATGATTTCTCATAAAAAAAAAAAGTTTAACTTATTTTTCTGATCAGTTATTTCCCAATTAAGATCTGTGCTGTTGTTACCTCTTAACAATAACACAAGCCCGAAACCATGACCAGCAGCTGCCCACAATGTGCCTCTTACAGCTGAAATCACTTCATCATTTATTACTCCAAAACCTAAATAAGGGCAGGCATTTTCCTAAAGAATTGATTTTTAAGGGCTCAGTATCAATCAGTTCTTTTTGCCTTTGATCCTCAGTAATCAGGGAGCCCAGCATATACTGAGCTCAATATGTAGCCCATTTAAAGATACTCTAGACTTTCTGCTGCTCCCATGAACCATCTATTTGCTTTAGACAATGAGCAAACTTTTATTAAGGGGATGCTTTATCAGTGTACATGACAAACTCACAGCAATGTTACTCTGAATCAGGTCTAGAAAAGTAAGCAGCCTAATTGGGCCATTTGCATTTAATATTCCTGCGGCAGCTCTGATTAGCAATACCTTGTTAAAGCACAGAGGTTGAGCTTTCCCTGTGCAGCAGTCATCACCCTGGACTCCGTCTCTGCTGCTGTGACGATCAGTTCTGCCTTATGGTTGTCACTGAGCACTTGCAGAAGGTCTGCCTAGCTCCAGAAACACCAAACTGGCTGCTGTATGTTTGACCTTCTGCATGTCTACTGTTTAATTTTTGCCTGCTGAAGCATAACAGAGATCCAATTCATCTGCAGAGCAGATCCATACATTTCTGGGTTCAAGTACTGGACGAATTCCAATCAACATTGTCTGAGGACAAGTTTAGCAATTAATCCGATCCTTTAAAAAAGTACATTTCCAAATCCATTCATGTCCTATTTTCCTTATTGTAAAGTGTATCTTTTTGGCTTCTCAGAGTCTTTTACTCTCAATATCCTCATTCTAATTGCTTCTTATTTTACTTTCTTAAATGAAGTAATCTCCAGCCACTATAAAATATTGGCATATGTTATTCAACTGCAACTTCATTCAACTGCAACCTGCCCTATGAGTAAGAACCAGAATCTCACAAAAGCAGCTGCATCAGTATCAACATTTCACTTTGGAAGTTGCACCTTGACTGTCCTGGGATGTGCTAAAATGGGGGGAAGGAGTAATAGGGATGTATTTATCGTCAGAATACAGAGAAGGATCCCTCAGATAAAATGTCCTGCAGAAAGATTTTAAAAAGTGTTACTCAAAAAAGAAAAAAAGCCTTAAACTGTGGACTTCCTATTATTAGTGTTATTGTTGTTGTTATTGTTGTTATTATTGTTGTTGTTGCTGTTATTATTACCGGAATTACAGTTTTGGACATGCTTTAGCAAGGAAGTACATGTGATCATACACCATAGCGGCAGAACAGGATGAAAAAACCACCCTCTCACAACACAAAAAGACTTTGCCGTCATACGGAGTAAGCAAGATGCTCTAAGTGCCCCAGAGGATCTGCCTTTTCATTGCTGAGTCCTGTTATGACACTGATCCACATGTAATTCTCACTCAGGCTAATAAGATATCATTTCAGGTCATATCCAGATGATAACAAAGGTGGGAAGAGAACCTGAAGTAGTGCCATAATGCTCCATTGGTTTTGTGGACCTTCAGCCCTTCGCCTAGTTGTGTTGTGGAACACAACTCAATACAATGAAGTAAACTGATAATTCGTTAGGCCAGTTTTCATACAAGAATTGAGCACAGTCACAGGCATTAAATAATTACAATTTTAACTGTAGGTACATAACTAGAATTTTTTAACAAGCACTGACTTGAAATAAAACATGTGAAATGTCCACCAAACATACGTCTTCCCTTGTATTACTGACCACACTGTAATCTCCGGACCAGGCTGAATGGGGCTTTCAGCAACCTGCTCTAGTGCAAGGTGCCCCTGCCTGTGGCAAAGGGTTGGAACTGGATGAGGTCCCTTCCAATACAAACCTGTCTGGGATTCTATGATTCTACTGAAAACATTTTAGACAACCTTGCTGCCTGTTTAATTTTTTTTAAAGCACTCACTTTCTAAGAAGTTCCCATAAAATCAGCAGAAAACAGATATTTTGGAGTTTTCTCAGCAAAACACCAAGAACATAAATCAATGTCCATAGACCTACCCCCCTTCCTGAGTTGAACCTCATCAATACAAAAACATAGCTTCAACTGTGGGCATCTCTAGTGCCTCTCAAGCATCTCTCCACAACCTGTGGATTCACAACCATAGCTCCCATTTCTTTTTTTCCAATGGAATAAATAGGCTGAAGCATGCATGGTAATTTTCTGCCGAATTCTTGAAGCTGTGGTGGGATGGGTTTCCTGTCTGGTTGCTTTCTGCATTAGGGAAGTGTATGGACTGAGCATGTTTCATAGACATCTAACTACCTTAGAGTGAAGACATATCCTTCTGATAATGAATCTTCCCAGAGGAGGTTAGTTTGGAGATTTAGAAGCAAATTCTTGTGACTGAATCATCACCATTCAATTGTTCTCTTTTAAAATTAATTTCATTATGTAAACAATTATGGATGATTATATGGATTTAGAAAGCTCTTACTCCAACTTGCTCTTGCAGTGACAAGTTACAGCACAAGCCTTAACACCACTTCTGACAAGACTGTGCCTAGACAAACGCTTTTCTTTGGTTGCCACAATCCCACAGATCCCACTGCTCCATCTGAACTGTCATGAAATCTGGTGGGACATGTGAGCTTAGAGCATGGATGTGTCAGAAACATCACCTCATTTCTGTCTGAAGGTTGACTCCAGTCCTACACCTGAAAGAGCCATGCCAAACAATGACAGTCCTCTGGAAAGCATGATGGAGACAGTACCCAGCCTGTGCTGGGACTGGGTTGCTCCCTTCAGGCTGGCCAGGGCCATCAGCTTTCCATCTAGAGAGAAAGCTCTTCATCCAAAAAGCTGACTGCTCAACTTGACTTCATGAGGAAAAGAGGAAAACAAATTGGTAATATATTCCCTGTTTTAGATGCTTGGTAACAGGCACTCAGGGAGTAGAATTAAGGTGAACATGCACAGGCACTCACACATCACATTTACTGGGGTCTAGGAACAGCTGCCATTTGCCAGTTTGACCACTCTGTGTTTCTCCTCTTCCAGCCTGAAGAGCTTGCTAAAAGTTAATTCAAATTGTTCCATGTCTGCACAATTATTCAAGTAACTAAAATGAAGCATTTTCATAAATACTTTCAGACTGAAGGCTTGTTCTCCTGACTACAGCTAAAAGTTCTTGTCTTAAATAAAGACTCCACCTAAATTAATTTCTTTAGCTTCCTTCTGGAGAAGAGAAGAATAAGAAAGAATGGCACATCTGTGTAAGTCACTAAGCTAACTTTAAGAGAAGTTCTCCAGCAAACAACAGCTGCTTTCTGTCCCCTCTTTTTATATTTAATATCGCTGTATGCAATCTTAACAGCTGTATCTACCACAAATTCCCTGTGAGTTTTTTGGGTCATCCACCTCCTAAAATCATAGCCCAGAAATGCACACTCAGGGCATTAATGCTCACATGCAGTCACCCTGGCTTGACTCACATGCATAATGGCTCCTTGGGTGATGAGCAGTTTTCATCATCAGGTCCTACATGATGAAAAAACCCCAATACCTTAATGGCACTAAAAATATCAGGAGTCAGCTATTTCAGACTAATGACCTGTTAATGTAATATTATTGCTCATGCTTTGACTACTGTTGTCCTTCAATGCTGCAGTGCATTCATGAAGCACTTCGGGAAAAAAAGAGAGTATGGTGCTGAGATTTATTGCATTAAGAGATCGGTTTAACAGATTGTTTAGTTTTGGTAATATAATTTGACATCTAAACATAAGCTGAGAGGGATCTCCCACAAAACCTTTGATAATATGATTCATTGTCAAATGTTTGTTTTGCCTATCTGGTACTCATTAATTAATTCTTTTTAATATATCTTGGATTTACTGATTTGGAAAAAGAGAATTATTCTTATTGATGTTGCTAAAATATCCAGGTGGCTTGAATTTCACCAACTAGATGGTATAATCTAGCACATTTGTGTAGACCTAATCAAATCTCTACTAACAGATGTGAAGAGCCCAGCATGGGAGCAAATGTTTGTGTCTATATGATAATTAAATTACCTCAATAAAGAGAATAAATGAACAATGATGACTATAGTTTTTTTAAACCTAGGTTATCTTTCTCGTGCACAGCCTCTATTAACCCTTTTTGCAAGTGGCAAAACTTGAAGATTTTCAGAATGAACCATGGCTTTCAGGTAGTGCTTTTGATTAAATCTACTGACCAGGCTATATGATTAGCTTGCTTAAGCATTCCTAAGCATCCTCAATAATGGAAATCAAATAAATAATAAGTTCTGCATTAAAGATATGCTGTGCATAGTGTGTTTCATTTCACATAAACAGTTGAGAACACATTGGTCTGTGATGTAATTCTTTTAGTTCTCTCATTCTTGGATAATTGCTCTGATTGTTATCATAGCATTCTTGAATATCTTTGTCTGGATTTAAGTGTGCTCAGATGCCTTAATGAACAGGCTCACATTCTTCATGTGAGAGGGTTGTAGCTGTATGGGCATTTCTGAGAGCCCCAGTAAGCACTTGAATGAACAATGTCCTGCTAAGCATTTTCAAACCCTGACCATCTAAATTCAGTTTGCCACACAAACAGATAACATTATAACTATAAAGTACAATAAACCCTCTATTGTAGCCCATCACTGAATAATGTCCATATAATTCACTCCAGGGAGACTGATAAAAACAAGCTTCATGAGATAAAAAGGTATTTTAGATGTACCTTTGCTTTAAAGGAGGCCTCATGGAAGTGAGATGCTTCCACAAGAAAGGGAAGCTAGCCCTTAGTAGCAATATTGCTTAGACATCATTAAGCAGGCCAAGTTGCAGCTGGAGTTCAAATCACTTCTGACCATGTTTTTGCTACAAACAGGGGAACAGTTCTTTCTCTGTTCACTCCACGGGTTGCTCTGACCTTGCTGGAGGCTAAGTAATGTCACCAGCTGCATGTGTAACATGGTCATTGGTGATGAAAAGTGAACCAGTGTAGCTCGCCTAGGGATGCAACCCCTTTTAACATATCTAACATTCCTGCAGGTGTGGTGGCTTTATTTGTGTGTTTTACTGTGTTTGTTTATTTGCCTGCCTAACTAACTCATGTCCTCTTGCCCACTGCAGATAGCGCCTTCTGGTTTAACATTCCTGAAACTTTGAGTGTTTAGGATATAGATTGTTTCCAGTCTCAGGATGTAAAAGACATGGGATAGAAGCAAGAGAGATTAGGGCTGCTTTCCTCAAAGTTAAACAACTGGATTGGTTTTCAGGCAATGGGGCCCTGAAATAGCTAAATAAAAATAGTCCTGTACTTACAAGGAACTCACAGATTGTATTTCTAGAAGGTCTGACCGAGAAGCTGATATGACCAGCAGCACTTGGGAATAAGCCTGAACACATAAAACAGTTACCTCCTGGTGTCATAAAGAGATCTTTAGTCAGCCAAAGTGATGCAGCAGTGGGGCTGGAGCCATTTGGGAGGCTAATTATATCCTCTCCTTATTTAAATGTTTCTTTCTAGTGAGCCTGTGGGAGAGAAATGGGGCCAGTCACTCCCAGCTTAGTAGATCCCAAACTGCAGACTGTTTCTGAAAAGACCTGCAAAGAGAAGATGGCTTTTACTGGACTTTATTGCACACACAGAAGAGAGGACAGCTGAAGTTTGGTGGAAAAGGGGCAAAAAGCCACTCAAAACCACAGAAGTTGGAACAAACAGTTTCCCTTTCAGGAGCTGCTATATTGCGATTGCTGCATCTTTGATTGCTCAAGGGTTTTTATCTCTGTACAAAGTGTTGCAGCTTTCAGCTAGCACCAACGTTTTCAATGTTCCTTTTTAGCTCTCTGTCCACCCTGACTATGGGTCTGACAGGACACAGGCACCTCCTAAAATTCCATGTTACAGATTCTCATCTTCACCAGGTAGCCACAGTACACAGTTGCTGCAATCCCCTGCTATAGAGAACTGGATACATCCAATTCAAATAAAATGTTGATTTCCTGAAACATTGAAATTTTTCCTGAAATCTTAATTTTTGCTTAGTCATTTGAGGTCCACCTGCATGGGTTGTTTCTGGTGGAATTAATGTCTCCCATTATGGTTTTCCTTGATTGCGCACGTCCCACTGATGCATTATTGTATAAATGCTTCTGCTTCCTCTTCCTTCTCTCCTCCTCTTGAAGGAGAGTGAAAAGCTGAGCTCATACAAACACTCTGGACCATGAGGCAGTGCCTATGCCCACAGCTTATTCCAGCCCCATGTGCCAGAAGGATGTTTCCACATATTTCATCCACACACCACAGATCTGAAGTTGGCTAAATGTGAGCTCCAAAGTCCAAAGTATTGCAGCCTGGGCACCGTGAGCCAGTGGCCCGGAGACTTGGTGCTGTCCTTTGTGCTTTGTAAACAACACAAGCAGCCAGGACTGAAGTCCCAGTCAAAACCATTTTCAGGTTATTCATGCTCACATACAAACTCTATCAACCAATTTCACCCTTTTCGATGTGTTCAGCTCTAACAGGAATACGTCAGCACCTATTTCCTCCTTGCCTACCTATTCAAAGCAGGACTTGATAATGAGGTTATTCCGTTTTGAAATATTCCTTTCAAAGAAGGATTTGAGGAAGTTTATTCTGATTAGATTTGGATGTGAGCCCACAGAAAACAAGTAGAGAGAATGATCTTTTGCTGCCCCATAAACTTCCCAGGCTCCATGGCCAGAGGCATAGCTAAACATCACCTTAGTGACCTGTGAAAATGTAGCATAAAATAAATAATCTTGTAACAGGGAATAGGAAGGAAAGCTACATGTGTGTTTGTGTCACCAACACAACTATTATGAACTATTTGTTTAGGAACGTGGAACCAGAATGATAGTTGGATTGGTCTGGTTTGGTTTGGCGTTGCTCCTTCTTGATGGACAAAGCCATTTTGGATTAACTGGCTTTTCCAGCTAGTACAAACACTGGAGTGCTGTTGGTACTTGAACATCTCCTGCACTGTAAGGGGTCACCAGCTCCTCACCTGTGGTGGTGCGAGAAGGAAATAAGACTGGAATCCATTTGTTTGTCATCTGAACCTCACTCAGACCACTAAGTCTTTGATTTCTCTCTTCCACATACCAGGCTATAAACACTTGTGGAGTTCTGTTTTCACATGGACGTTTTCTGAGGTAGGGTCTACACTTCCTTCACTCCTATTTGTGCCTCCTACTTCATAGCCTTGGTCACTAACAGTAGCTGCTGTTGTCACTGAGACCATCCCAGACCCTTTTCTGAAGGATCACATAATTGTACAGTGGAGCTTAGCAAAGAGGGGCTGGAAGGGCCCAGGAAGTTATTGCATCCCAGGAGTGGCACCCACCACCCAGGGTAGATGTGCTCTGGCCGCATCCCAACCAAAGGTCAAGGCAAGATCTGGGCCTGGAAGGAAACCCAAGTTGAGAAGGAAGGATGCTGGGATGTACTCCCAAAAAATCCTCAAGTCTAAGAAGAGCATTTGGGGTTCAATTGAAGCAGTACTTTTGGAAACACAACCCCCTCTCTCTTCTCCTGCAGTCATTTCAGTGATTTGCTTCAAGTTTCTCACGTTTCTATCTTTTTACTTCCATTCTCTCTACTTTCATCCAGATTTTTGTTGTCACCAAGACTGAGAAATATTTCAATGTGAAACTAACTTCTCCTTTTCCCTTTGCTAAAAGTTCCCTAAGAATCACCCTGTGTTCTCCTTAACCCCTGTTCACAGTTCCTCATTGTGCAACCATGTTTTAGCCCAGTTTTTCCTAAGCAGGTCTGTGTCACACAAGTGGGATTTTACCTTTTTAAGTGGAAACAGGCTCAGTAATTTGTAAATATGCTTTGGTTGAAAAGGAGTTAAAAATACAGTCACAGAGACTTTGCTTCCCTCCTTTCTCCCCTGGTTCATGACCTTTGCTTTTTTCAACTTCCTCAATTTAGTTTCAGTAAATTGTCACAGAATGGCACAACACCTGCCTTGGGTACTTGAGAAATTGACTTTTCCTGCAAATTACCCTGATCAGTGACCTTGTCTGGCTACTAAAGGGGTTTGCAGAAGCAGCAGAGCTTTATGTGTGGCCATCTTCCATCTTCTGATTGGTATTTAGCCCTTTGAAGTTCACTTATCTCCTTAATGTGCAGCTACTTTTTTGGGGGAAAAAAAAGGCGGGGAATAAAGGCCATGATACGCTTGTCATCTCCGAAACCAAAACAACACCAGTGAGACAAACTATTCCATCTCCAAGAGTGCACAGGGCAATGTAAGCTGAAAGGCTCCACTGATTCCTCTTTCCAGAGGAACGTATAGGATTTCTTCTTCTCGTTTGCTATTCTATGTTCAGACACTGCTGACATCGTTGCAGTGGTATTTAGTAGGAAGGATGTAACAAGACTGACAGTTCCTTCTTTTTATTCCTCTTTAAAATCTGGTGTAAAAAGTCACTACTCTGAGGCAAAAAAGCAACTATCTGCTCCTCCCCACACTGCACAAGTGTTGGGGCAGAGGTTACTTCTGGCAACCTACAAGGTAAAGCTCTTTTTGATGCAGGAGCTTTGATTTCACAGTGCAATGTGAAGGGCTTATTTGTTTAATTAATTATTAATTGCTCTGGTGGTTAACAGGTGCCAGGTCTCAAGTGAGGTCCCGGGGGCGAGCAGCCCAAGGGGATGCGTGATCCACAGCAACCTTCAGCAAATGGGCCCAGGAGAAAGTTCTGGAGCTACTTCCCATGTCCTTGTCAAATATCAAAGAAAAACAGTTAAAATCTAAACTTATATTAAGCATTGTGCTTAATTCTGACAAGCTTTTAGGATCGAATTGCAGACTTTGGTCAACAAAAGGGAATTAGGCCGAGCTCTTCAATGGGAGGGGGTTGGGACAGCTGTTTGAGAACTATATGCATAACTCTCATCTTATTTTCCACATCTGTTCTGTTTAATTTAGCTAAGCACTTTGAGTCACAACTTGTGGCTGAAAGCTCCAATCCTATTTTACCTGGGACTCCAACTGATATTCTAGATCTTAGAAGGAAATTAAAAAATGCCTGAAAGATTACATTATCTAATAAATTTCCCCCACCCCACTCTCTTTATTTTTGCAACTGGTGAAGATTTATTGCTTAATTGCAATTTAAGAAAAATTTTAATACAGTCAAATGCAAATTCTGTTTGAATGTGTGGGAGGATTTTTCTTCTTTTCCTTCTCTTCCCCTTGTCTTGAAGAAGGAAGTCTAACCGAGAAAAGCCCACGAATATGTTTTGGGTAAGGAAAAAATAGCAGGAAACTTGTTTTCTTTATTTCTTTTGCTGTCCTTACCCTGTCTTGCCTGATCCCCTCTCAAGATTTGTGATTTTAACCTTCTAACACCATTCTCAACTGCAGAAATATTACCCTTGTTTTAGAGGGAGGGAAATTAAAACAGAGGGCCAATAATTTAAGAGGTCCATGGCCATGGCACGCTATGTGTTTGGAGCAGGAATGATCTTCAACCTTATGCTTCCTTCTTGATCTCCAATCTTATTCTTCATTCTTGATCTCCGGGCTTGATCAAGATTGAAGAACAATATTGAAGATCAAAGATTCAACAAGACTGAAGAGGCTGGTTCAGCCTGGAGAAGAGAAAGCTCCTGAAGGGGAGACCTCAGAGCAGCTCCAGTGCCTAAAAGGGCTGCAGGAAACCTGGAGAGGGGCTTTGGACAAGGGCCTGTAGGGACAGGACAGGGGAATGGCTTTAACCTGCCA
>JARCZZ010037937.1:14695-30774 GCA_030323915.1 Brotogeris chrysoptera | reverse complement strand
TCTGCGCATTCACCACCACCCCCCCTCAACTGCCCCCCACACACCGCGAGTTCCCAGACCAAGTTGCGTACTCGGACCCCCTCTGACTCCCCCGCGCCCGCGCAGCCCTACCTGGCGCCGCGCTCCGGCCGCAGCCGCACGACCCGGGGCGCCGCGCGGCTCCCGCCTGGCGAAGGTCCCGCCGACAACGGTACCCACACGAAGCGGAGAGGGGGAGGAAACGTCAGGCCGCGGAAACCCTCCGCCGTCCTCCGCGCACCAGCCTCAGTTCGCTCTCTCGCTCGCACGCCCTCGGCCGGGAGAAAAGGCAGCGGCCCCGGCGCCCCGCAACAGACCGGCCGCCTACCGCGGGCGCGCAGCGAGCCTCGCCACCTCCGCGCCCCGGCAACAGCGCGGGGGAGAGCAGCGCACACCGGCACTTTGTCAGGCCGGGCGGGCGGGAGCGGAGGGCGGGCGGGAGCCGGAGGAGGGGCGGGGGGAGGGCCACGAGTTGCTGCCCGCGCCCCCCGCCGCAGGGGCTTGCGCGCCCCGCGGAGTTCACTTTCCCCGCCCCCTTCCCCGCCGGGGCAGGCAGGGAGTTTGGACGCGATTTGCGGGAGGGGGCGGAGGTGCGCGCACGGCAACGTGCCGGGCGGGGAGGAGCGCGGGGAGGAGCCGCAGCCGGCACCTACTTGCACCGTAGCGCGGGGGGGACGGCTGAGGGTTCTGTCGCTCCCCCGGGCCGCGGCCCGCTGGCCTGCGGCGTCTTTTCCTCCAGCCCACCCGCCTCCCCCGCTGGCGGCTCGCGTGGAGTGCTGTGGCGCGGGTCCCACGCTGTGCGCAATCAGCGCATCCGCGACGCCGGCGGTGATTTAGGGGTCATCCGCGAGCAGCACTTCAGGCTGATGAATGGCTCTTCGCGGCTTTCTGCCCTGATGAAGGTGTCTGCGGGCTCCTGATTGCAAACACTAATGAACTTATACGGCTTCATTACGCCTTCCCTCCTCCCGGCGGAGGCAGGAAGCTTCCCTCCGCCTTATTTTGTTTTCCACGGGGACCTTTTTTTTTGTTTTTAATGACGGGAGGGGAAGCATTTGGGGAAATAACCCGCGGCTCCCTGCAGCGCAGCGCCGCGGCCAGCCCGCCAAGAGCGGCACCTCGCCCGCTCCCGGCAGCCTGGGCACTGCGGCGCAGGCAGCGGCCCGGCAGCCCTGTGGGGAAACCAGGGGTCCCCGGCCCGGCAGCCCGCCCCTCCACTGGCACCCGCTGCCCCCCGCCCGGTCTGTCCCCGCACCCCGGCAGCCTTCGGAGCCAGGCGGGTGCAGGCGCCGAGTGACCTGATTCCAGCTCAGACATCTGCTTTTAACGCTGTTCCTCTCTCCCTTACAAAGGCGCTTCTGCTTGTTTTTCTCCCTAACGCCTCAGCATCCCCTCCGCTCAAAGCAGTCGCTGTAACTTTTCGCACGCTGAGATGTTCCCTACCTCTCGGTCTAGGACCGCTGTCTTTTTTTATTCCTTTATCCTTTTCTTTGAAACTCAAAGGCGTTTCACACACGAGATGCGCAACCCTAGGGGACGTGCGATGGCTGAGCAGCTTCGAGCGTTAGCTGGCTACCCGCTGTAGCACTTTGATTTTTCCAAACTTTATCTGCCACATCTCAGACTCTGTAATAAAAGATGCGCCACCATGTTATCTTAAACGCTCCTGAGGAAAATCCCCATGTTCCTCTGACCCGAAATGTCTGGAAATGCCTCCTAAACATAGAAACGTTACTGCAGGTGCACTCAGACTCAAGTGCTTTACCCCCGTGTTTCCCACTGCACTTGCCCTTCCCTGGGCTGGCCCTGAGGCAGGGCGCTTGGGCGTTTAAACGGGTTCAGCCGTGCTGGGATCAGCATTTCAGAATTAGAGCAGGTACTGCATGTGTACACACACACAGACCGCCAGCATATACAAAGCATCGTTATGCAGCAAGTGTAATAAAACCCCACAAATGTTTCAAACATTTTTAAGTAGGCAGTCAATGTGTAATTCACAATATTGAGAGGAAAACAAAACAGGTATTTTACAAAGGAAATAACTTGTCTTCATCCCCAGAAAAGATGTAATATTACTAAAGAACTACCTTGGAAAGCAGCTTTGGCAAAGTTCTTTTAAAGGTACCAAAACAGAACAAATGGGATTGAAATTAACAAACTGCACTGACTTTGGGGGTGACTCTGAAGTGGTGGGATTTCGTTTGGAAAGGCAGGAGTCATGGAGTCTGTCCCGACAGGGATCCCATGCAAGTAAATGCCCTGATGATATAGGTACAACTGGAATCGTCATGATCTCATCTTTCAAATAAAATATCCTACAAAGGCTTTAGTCCTTATAAGAAAGCACTCGAAGCATGCAGATGGGAATTGCACAAAATTCTTTGTTCAAAAGCACATAGCTAGGCACACCGGTATAACCTCATCCCTGAACTTCTGCAAAGAGCTACAACTGTTGTTCCATAGTGTACAGAATAGCATTTCTACTAAACTAAAAGCAAATCTTACAGAGTCAGGGCTTTACATACGGGTTGGGTTTTTGGTTTGTTTTTTTTTTTTTTTCGTTTGTTTGTTTTGGGTCGGGGGTTTGTCTTTTTGGGTTTTTTTGTTGTTGGTTTTTTTTTGTTTGTTTGGTTGGGTTTTTTTTGCTTACAGTCGTCCAACACCAAATTAAAAATTCTATTTGCAAATGCAAACCTAAAAGCAAAACCTATTTTTTGCACTATTACTTCAGCTGTTCACATTATCTGATCTAAATCCATTCATCTAGAGCTAACTTGAACGTTTTACTGCCTCCAAAAGTAGGGAGTTAAGGTGCTCCCCCATTATAAATAGAAAAAAAATATATAATTCCTTCCTTGTTCAAAACCCACAGGATAAACAACAAACATCAACTATTTATTAATGCACATTTGAAGTGCAGTAAGTTATTTTGGTGCTCTTAATTTGAACATACCTGAAGCAGCATTACTGGGCTTACCAAAGTTTAATTGAATTTCAGCCTTCAGAGTTCAAATTCATTTGAGAAGTGTGCAGTCACATTTGTGTTACGGCTTTGTAGGGAAGTATCTTCCTGATGTCAACTCTCAAATCTGATTAAAATGTCTGAAATCACAGCCCAGCCCTTCCTTACTCTTTGGAATTGCCAATAAGCTTCCATTTTAGCAGAGAAAGAACAAAAGGATATGCATTCCTTATCGACTTAGAGAGACTTTCTTTTTAAATGTGGCTATCAGTAAATCTTTTTGGACGCTAGGTGTTAGTGGAAGAAGAGAGCAGGAGGTCCTCCGACCCAAGACGTGTCGGCTCCTGCACTAATCTGCCAGTAACACCAAAAGATGAGACAAATTCAAGGCATCGTCGCTTTTTCTCCAAACTTCTTAAACTGCTCTCTCAATGTGCCCGGCCGTGCTTGAACGGGAGCTCGGGCTTCGCCAGGCTCAGCAGCACTTTCTGCTCCTGGGGCTCCAGTTCTTAAGGATACTGTAGTGTCTGAAAAGAATCTCTGCGTTGTCAGAGGTCCTCGATCTACAGCTCATGGAGGACGAAATTGTTTCTAACCACCCATTTTCCTGCGGGGTAAGTGGCAAGGTGCGGATCAGCGCAGCCAGACAGGGGTTGCCTCTACGTGACGGAAAAGAACTAGCAACGTTACCCTGCGTCAGGATGCTTCATCATCACAATCCTAAATATAAAATAAATAAATAAATAAACGCTCCTTTCGGCTCTCCCATCACCCTTCCTGGCCGACCCTAACATGGCAGCAACTTGTTCTCCGCACGATCAGCTCTACGTCTCCCGCCCCTGTGCGAGCCCCGGGGAGAGACCGAGGCGGCAGCTGCTGAGCGGTGGCTCCAGCGGCGAAGTTCCCTCTCTTCTCCCTCCGCGGTACCCAGGCGGGGCGGGGCGGCAACTGGGCGGTGGCTCAGCCCGCGCAGCCCTCGCTCAGCACCGAGGGCGAACAGCGGCGGGAGGTGACGAGCCGGCAGTGACCGCGCTCTGCCGCAGTCCTTGGCGAAAACCGGCCCCCTCCCGCTTTGGGGACGGGGAAACTTTGGGGAGAAGGGGGCGGCCTGCGCAGCTCCGTCGTCCGGGTGGAACCCCGCGCACTCGGAATGCGCCGCGCAACCGACCTGGGAGGCGAAGGTCGGGAGGGCACCGCTAGCTGTCTACGCCGCATCATCAGCGTGGATGTTCCGACGCAAAAGCTGCGCTATCCCGCCAGCTCCTACATCAGGGTGCCCCGCTGCCAGGAGCAGGTCGAGAAAGGCTCTTTCCCCCAGTGCTGAATTGTGGCAAAATTGTAAAACAAATATTCTAATCTGATCACTGACAAAGCCATAAAATTAAATAGCTGTCTGCAGAGAGAAATATGTCTTAATTACCTTAATTAAGGCAAGATAGGGCTTTACACACATTCATTTTGAAGCCACTAAATGTACTGATTATCATACAAATCAACCTTTAAATGGGGGTCATGCTTTTCCACTACATTAGTTTGTGTTCCACTGCATAAAACAAAGCTATGTGGGAAGCTGACCTCTGGAGAAAATGATGCACTTCAGCAGCACACAACTGCTGACCCTCTTCACTGGGTTCTTAGGAAAGAACCTGAAGGAGTTTGCATATGATTTGGGATACAAAAATGCCTTTCATATGGTATTAATACTGCACTAGGAACTACCGCCTGAGCTAAACTTGCGGCCTTAACATCAAGCACATAATTATTTTAATCACCTTGTATTCATAAGTAGGAGCCATCATAAAATGCTGCTACTGCCAACAGTGTGAATTAGTACACAAGGCCATGAAAAAATTAAGATTTGTGTTTGCTAGTATAACTACAACAGGAGTAACTATCCATATTTTCCATTAGCTGGAGGAATGCAGAGTCCTTATAGCAATTGAAAGTCCATATACAGATCTTATATGCACACACAGAGGTTTACCTAATAAAGTCACAGTTATTCAGAATTTATGATTTTTTCTTTTTACGAGATGAAAGAGGCTTTTTTAAAAATAAGCTACATACCCATAATTAATATTATTTTTCCTTTATAGCTTTCTGGTTGAAAGATATATGAAAAAAAAACTTCAACAAAACAAATACCACTAATGAGCTGTTCGACTAAAGGAAATCTATGGAAGAGACTACTTAAAGAAAAAACAAGTGCACAGAATGAGGAAAAAAGAAATCAAATGTGCTTTTCTGTTGTCTGTTTCTTTCCTTTTTCCTTCTTCCCTGCCATGTACTCCTCCTAGCAGAAGACATCCCTAATAAATGCCGTTTGGAAAATACACCTCTCTAACTAAAACCTCTAATGAGGGACGAGGATCTACTATTTAATTTCGATAACTTGGATGGCAATTGCTCTGTCTGATGTGCCTTAACAGAGATTTTATTAGAATATAGTGTTTAATTTTATTTTCTTTTTTTTTAGGCTGTTGGTAGTAACACGTATTCAAAATGACTGCTTTTATTCCTGGAAGACAAGAGTTCAGGCAGTAGAGTGGTAACAATCTGTGTTTGTTCCTGTCTGCTCAGGAGAACTGTTTCTAATTGATCTGGCATGGAATTTAGTTGGAAATGTGTATGTTGGAACCTAAGCACAGTCCCTGTATGCTTTGTAAAGTGATCACCATATGGGCCTTATTTGAAATATTTGAAGGTTTTAGCCATTAACCTGATTTAAATTGAGCTGTAAATTCAACTCTCTGAGCTGAAAAACATGTATGTGTGTGTATATATGAATACATGTGTAAATATGCATGAATCATAGATATAAATACACACACACTCCCCCCCATATGCACAGACACATCTACAGGCATGCACACACACTGATCATTGTTAGGAGTTGTGCACGTGTCAATTATTTGCATATTATTACTAATTAACAAAGGTACGGGTTATATTTTTAGACAATCTGTGGAGTGACAATAAATGTGAATCTAAAGAGGAAGTTGCTGGCATTACAGAGACATCTCCAATTGATGACATTTTAATATTTGTGCGTATATTTATATTTTTTGTGGAGAAAATACACTTAGGTCTCTACCTACATATCAGAACATTTTCTAGCCACCGTCCCAATGTCACAGACATTTAATTAAGAAAGCTTAGATAAACTAGCAGCAAAGCTTCTGAAGTTCCCTCACAGAAAACTTTTAGGAGATAACAGCTAACTGTGTTTCTTTCAATTCCAGGGCCAATTATCGTTTTTTAACCCTTGAAACTCTTATTAGCAATTTCTTGTTCTGAATGTAAAACGAATGGCTAGGCTTCGTCACAGGTAATAGCACTAAGTTATGAATGCTGATGGCCTTCTTGTACAGCCTTAAATTACATTGAAAAAGATACAGTTTCTTTAATTAAAAAAGCTGCACTGAACTAATCCCTCTAGCTGAAAAAAGAAAAGTTTTAAGCAATCTCTTTCTGCTCTGGGAGAGAAAAGCAGACAATACCATAACAGATCAGAAACATAAGCTATAGTGTGCAGCCAGGAGCACAGCAGGGAACTGAATACTGCTCCGACTGTGTCATTTTTTAATCCCCCATCCCAGTTTTCCCCGTCTGACCTCATGCTGAGATGAAGTTATCACAGAAGACAGCTTTACTCTTACCAATGAATCCAACCCTGGATCTGTATTATCCTCAGCAGATCAAAACACCTCTTTCATCAAATAGCATTATCTGCATAAAAGGCATGCAATTGCCTGATAATTTCACCCAAACTATGCTATTCATTTAAAGGACAAGAAGAGAAATGTAATTCATTCCCTTTTTTTCCCCCTGGAAAAACTAACTTATACTTCACTCATGGGAACTTTTCTTTTTTTAACACAAGATCTCAAGAAGAGGTCCATTAAAAGTTTCCCCCTGGTTTACAATTAATTGTTAGAGTACCCCTGTGCCGCTTGAGTGACGTAAGTGTAGCTATGCAGAAAACTGTCAGGAGAATTCACAAAGCTTGCTGTAGCCACAATACTGATTCCATTAGCCATGGTTCTGCTAACCCTAATATTCAATTTATATATGGCATAATTGTAGCGGTTTAAAAATAAATAGTAGCTGAAGATATTTACAGAAGAATTGGGTGATATGATCTCTCCTACAAATAGAAATTTTAGGTCTAATCTTTTTGCTCTAGCACAGAAAAGCTGCACCACAAGATCCTGAAATATCTTCACTAATGTATGTGTTGTTTGCAACAAACATGCACATATATTAAAAACTCATGCTGGTGCCTTGTCTTCCAGAAAGGAAAGTGCATGGTGATGTGGCTCATTGGTTTTATTGATATACATTACAAAACAGTAAGGTCATGACAGAGGTGGCCAGATTGCTCCAAATGAGTGCCATTACAACACCTATTGTATTTGGACTAGTCCATGTACTCTGCAGAAAATTGTTAAACTATTCTTGGTATTCTTCTGCTTGTAAAGGGCTCATGCATGTCTCATGTTTCTTCCAGTGAAAAAACATAAATAATTGTTTGTTTCTTTTAGTGTTGTTAATACTTGTATGAGAGAGTAAAGATTATTTTGTGTTTTCGAGGTCGTTGGAAAGAGGTGTTCTTGTTTTCTGAATGGCAGTTTGGATGTTCAACACCAGAAGCAAGTGCTGATTTGTATCTGGCAAAGGGAATTCTTGCTTTCTTTTTCTAATAGTACAAAGGCCCTGGTATGTCAGGGGGCTGCAAATGCTAAATTAAGTATTTCCCCTGGCCTAAATACTGCCTACTTTATACAATACCCTGCCAGCGACTTTTCTTCAGGATCATTGGACAGGTACTGTTCTCTATTCAGAAGATAAAACTATTTTTTTCCAGCATGTCTTTGATACTTTATAAAACAGGAGCTCTTTGAAGCATCTCAGAGGTTTGAAATCACAGGAGTTGCCTAAGAAGACATGTATTAGTGAGCCTAACAGCAGCGCATCACACATTTACCATGGGGCTACAACCTCTCTGTGTACATGCAGACACTATGGAACTTCATATTATAAAAAAATATTACTTTAGTACACAACTTCCTTGGGTCTTTCCAACCTCCATATAGAGCTCATTTCCCCCCTGAATTCACAAAGGCTTTGGATGTTCCAGTGTTTCTTTATAAAATTAAGGTGTATAAAAATATATATGCACCTTCCCTGCCAAGCGCTATCTTATTTTTTAATGGAAACACTTTCCTATCATACTCAATACGGCATCCTGATGAAGGAACCCTGTATTTGAAAGCTTGTGTCCCTTTTCTAAGTACATCATCTAATTAGAGAAAATAACGATACAATCCTTGCTTCTCATATATTCTCAGAGTATCTCACAGCAATATAAATTGTTTATTATTATTGAGGAACAATGTATGTAGGTCCTGTTGGATTTTGATCTGTGTTCCTAAATATTATTTCCTATTTGAACCCTATTTGTAGAGTTTATAGTGTGTTTCCATGGCAATGGAATGTAACTGCTTGGTGAAAGATTGTTCTAAATTTTTTGTGGTTCTTGTTGAAATGAGTTATACTGCTAGGCATTCAAACCAAGGTTCTTGTGTGAAAGCAATAGCATGAGCTGAAAATGCTAATTTTCCATATTGCTATGGTACTACGCTATATACGTTGGTACAACCATATGTGGAGGCCCATATACTATTAATGACTTAGCAGTCCTCTTTCTTTTTATGAAAAGCAGGGTAATCTGATGATTGAGGAACACAGGAAGAAGAGTGCTAGCTGAGGAAGCAAGCTGTATGCTTCCCTTCCTCCAGATTTCAGGGATACTTCCTATATACTATTTTGTGGAGCAAGGTCACAGACAAAGAGCAGGCCAACTCTACAACCGCACCACTGTACAGGTATCAGGTATGAAGATGAATGAGTGCAGTAATTCTGGTAGCATACTGGGTGGAGATCTTGTTTTAATCCTTTCATCTGGTGCCAGACCAGTCATACTATGGCAACTACAATTAAGAGTTCTGTTAATATGTGGGCATGTTAGTATGTGGGCATTGCAATCTATAAGCACTACCTTTAAAAAAGTTAGTAAGAAGCGTCATGAAGAAGGCCAATCCTCTTTGGAGATATTTCCATTAAGGAAAACCAAGGAAGGGACACAAAACCCCACGCATTCAGATATACTGACAGCAATCAGAAACTTTACCACAGATCCTAATATTGATGCCTTTGTATCAACTTTGCCAGATCAGAACTTGTTTTTTTAACTAAACATTTATGATATTTCAGGATACAAAAATTATCCTCATTCTGGATTTCCAAATCTTTTCTGCTCAACTGTGTTTATTTTTCTTGCTTGAGAAAAGATCATAGCACATTAAAAATACAGATTTATTTTTTTTTAAAACTGAAATAAATTGAATTGACTATTTAGAGTTCTTAAATCACTAGAAACTAAACATGGAAAACTCCAAATGTCTTCAGTGAAAATTATACACAAAAAGAGTTGTCTACCAGATAATTCTGCCCTCAAGTAGCAGTTCTGAACAGCATTGATTTCAGTCACTGAGAGTAACCTAAATTTGTGTTCTATAATATTCATCTCATATTCAGAACAATGTGACTTCTATATGCGCATGCAGAAACATAGCAGCTTGAGCAGGACTCTGTACTCTTTTACACATTCCACCTCAACACTGGAGAACCACCAACAGTGGAGACAGTTTTGGCGCTGACACAAATTTGGACTTCTGTAGTTCTACTATCATATGTTTTCAAACTTCTGTTTGTGTTCTCTTTCAGTTGTCTACTAACTCCTGCATATATTAGTTAGGGTGATGTTGAAACACCCCTGGCTCCTAAATGTTCTTTCTGTCCTTTTTTCCCCAGGAATTTAAATATAGAAAAATGAAGTGGAATGGAGAATCAAAACCAAAATAAAATCACTTTTGCTGTCATTATCTTATTTTTTTTTAATTCTAAGTTACTACCATAGCAGTGCAAAATTTGCACAGCTGATTTTATGCCAGCATAACTGCACACAGTATGTCTGATTTGACATTACTTCTCTTGACTTACATTGGATCAAGACTAGATCCAAAATAGTGTATTCATCAAGGCTTTCAATAGAGGATGACTAGCGTCAGGATTTTTTAAAAACTTAATCTGTCATCAGACCACTGAGTACTTATGATGTGTTGATGATACCATAGCAAGTCCCTGAAGGGGACACAAAAGGGTATAATCTCAGAAAACTCAAATCCCAGTTCAACACTAAACACAGCTCAAACATTTGCTGACTCAGAGAAAAGCTGTCACACTATTTTGGGAACAGGACTTGAAACAATGCAAAATGGAGCAGGAAATAGTTCTAACCAACTTAATTTTACACTGTAGATCTTTCTGGAAGCTTTCTAAAGCACAAAGCTATAGTTCCCCTCTCTTAAAAATTCAGTATCTGAAGAAAACTGGTATTTGCACACTGTAAAAATATAACTTTCCCGGTTTATACTAGTGTTAAAGAAATGGAAAATCATAAAGCAGCAGCAGCAGAAATCTATAGCACATGTACTGGACAAAACTAGAGCTCTGCATTTATATTTTTCTATTATAAAATAAATAGTTCTCAAAATAATCTTAGAACAATAAACTTGTATGTCAGAAGGAATTCTATCAAAGTAAAATCATAGATAAAAACCCCTATTGAGTCAGTTCTATGTGGCTTATAATTTTCTCAAGTGTTCCTGCAAAGGCTGTATTTGTACAGCCTGCCACTTTGGCCATTTCTGGCACCATGGCAATAGCACTTCCTCTGGCAGCCTCTTCTCTATTACTGAACTTAAGCTACTACTCTTCAGTTTAAGGATTCTACCATTGCCCTTTCTCATTCTGCCAGTCATCGCTTTCATACTGTCAAGAGCTCAACACCCATGTCAGCCTGGCATATGATGCCAGTCACACTTGCCAACTCATAAAGTTTGAGCTGTAGCTCTCTGGCTTTATTTCCCCATGATTCCTCTCACACTTGGAAGAAATTCCTTGTGAAACCCACAAAGCTAGCTATTGCACTTACTTTCTAACGGCCTCTGAGAGATTTTCTTTCCCATGATACCTTCAAAAAGCTTGGCCAGTATTTGCAATTGTGCTGACCAATACTCCCGGTGCTGCTGTGCGCTGCCATTAGCTGCACTGCCTTGTTGCGTTTGTTTTATGCTTAGACAGTAAAGTTCTCTGGAAACAGGAAAAGTCTTTTTCCTTTTATGCTACATCTAATGCAGTGTGTCTGGGAGCTCTCACAGTCTGAGTGCTTGTTGAAACCACAGCAATACAAATAAGTAACAGCATCGGACTAATCAAATTCACACACCACTTCCTTCAGTAATTTGATAATAGGTTCTGTGTCGATGCTGATAATATTCCTCATTTTTCTGTTTTCTATATGTGTAAGTACTACTGTGGCTTAAAGAGGTGCATCTGCATGTTTTAATCCTCACATAAATATCAGGCTATTTTAACACCTATTACACATTAAAATGAGAAATTATGTGTAAGGCTGCTCTATCAGTGAATCAAAAAATCAGCCAATGCCATCAATAATCAAGGCTGTGCAACTGTAATTCAGTATCCTGCTTTTAGATATAAGGATAATCTGTTTATTGATCTGATACTTAGCTTTTGTAGAGACCAGTCTTATCTAGAGGAAACATAGTCAATCACTATGCACTTTTATCTCCTGAAATCAATAGATTTTGCCTGATGTTTCTTAGTGCATGCCACTAGAACAATGACCTGAATAAAAACATTATCAGTTCTGTTGTTGGCAGTTCTGTGGTAGTGCAGACATGATATTTTCGTATTTTACATTGGAAATAAACCTATTGGAGCCCAGTTTCAAAACTTGAGAACTGTCTGACTGGTCTAGAAATTTTGGGTGCCTAATCTAGAATACACAAATAGGCTAAAGACAGACAGCAGTGTGCCACATAGCAATGTAGATGTTTCTAGAGGATACCTAGCCCAGCAGAGCCAAATGTGAGCATTTGGGCTTGATGGACTTGCCCAGAAACATATTAAAAACCTTAGCAGAGGTAAATTCATTGCTTGGCTCTTCAGATGACATGTAATGTTCCCTAACCACAAAATCACCTTTTGCCTTGCAATCCATCACACACATAGTCCTATTTTTCAACTAAAGAAGAAAGCATTCTAAGGAAAGCCCATTCAGCACAAAGTGGTGATTCATTTCTAAAGGAGGCCACCCCGTGCATGAAGTGATCATTTAATTAAACCATGTAACACCTCCACAGAAATAGTATTTCACAGGCATCCCACATTTTGCTACTTCCTTACTTGTAGATTAGCTTTGCCAACTTCAATATTAATTTAATTTCTTCCTAAAGCTTCTGAGCAAAAAAAACATGAAAACAAACACACATGCACATCCTATCCCCACCCCCCCATATTCTATGGATAAACATCAGCTTTCACAGTAAGTGCTCATAAATTTTACCTTTTAGTTGACAAATCTTTATCAACTAATAAATGTGTATCACTGGTAGGTAGTTTCTCTGTGGACTAAGTGAAAGGAAAATCTTCCTCCTCTTTCTATTCAGTTTCAGTTATCTGTTTCTTTTAAATCAAAAAGATATTAAATATTGCATTTTTTACCTAGGTCAACATTTTGAGAATGAAATGCTCAACTTTTTGAGAATATGTCATAATAGTAATAAAATAAATTATACCAAATTTCAGTTTGAAAAAATAATCAGTAAAGAATACCCCCAAGTTGAAAGCAAAATGTTAAACAAAGTTAAATAACTGTAAATGAAGAAAGACTTTAAATTGTTGACTTGGAAAAAAAAAAAAAAAAAAAAGCATTAGCAAACTGATTCCTGCTCTCTTTCCCTGATCGCTTTAAACCTCTCCATTATTCTGTTTCCGTTCTACTTGGAACAGTCCTCTCCTCCTCTTTATTTTTTATGTTTGGACATCAGACTAAATCATTGATCACTCAGCCAGCTTCCCTGGGGACATTCACTAGCTCTCCCGACATACGCCCCTTTTCAGTTCACATACATCAGATCCAAATCCACCTTCTCTTAAGCTCTGGACTTTTCTTCTACAGTTTCGGCCACCTCACATTCCTCTCAATCCTTTCTCATACTAGCAATACTTCCTCTTCAGTTTTACACTTTAATTGACCACAGGAGATGTGTGTGCATTGACTTGCTAAAATATGACTGTGCTGGGACTAGCAGATAGACTACAGTGGGAAAAGAAAAATTTTTTTATTTTAAATTCCATTGCTCATCATCAAGTGCCCTTTTATAAACCAGACAGAATGGCTGGGATGAAATTCCTGCAATTTTAAAGTAGGAAATATTTAGTTCAGACAGTATCTTCAGAAACCTCACCTTCCAAAGAGGACATTTTCTTCCCAACAGGGGACATTATCCTGAACTTAGCTCCACTCTTCACTGCTACTAGTTGTCAGCCTGTGAGATTTGCATTAAAAAATATTTCTACACTGTACCAGTATCACGAAAGTGATTTAACTTAATCTTGGCTCATCGAGTAGCCCTTGTGGCATCATCGCCCATTTAATTCAGAATAACCAGAGAATGAGGGCAAGATTTTCTAAGACCACTTCAAACTTCATTTAACTGCACAGAAGTGATACAATTTTTCTCTTCCACACTTAACCCTGAAGGTTGCAAAAACGGAGGAGCTGGTACTCTCCAGTAGAGAGTAGGTTTAATTCCTAAATTTAAATCACAATGAAAGGAAGAGAAACAGTTTTAGGGAAAAAGTAAAAGGGGTTTAACTATAGTTGGTTTTAAACCTTCTTTTCAGACTATTGCCTCATTCAGCTCCATCAAGCATTTAATACTGACCTGATAAACGTGAGACTGCCTAATCTGTCTAATAAAATATTGTACTTTTTCTAGAAGATTTGTAATTTAGTTCACCAAATGATAAAATAAATTACTCTTTTGAAGCCTGATGTAATTGTGGAATTATGAACTCTCACCACTTCGATAAAAACTTTCAGGAGGATATACTACATGCTCAGATGGCTGGCAGGGGAAATGCTCCCAGCCCTGTTTCTACAACTGGTAAAAATTAGAAAATAGAAGAATACGTTTTCTGCATGATTGAAAAAGTGTCTGGAGGAAGACCTGAATGAACAGGAGGGAAAACAGCAACAGTGTTTACAAGCTCCTAAACCCATAATGAACATATCTAACTAATTGTTCAAAATCCCAGCAGTTGATTGTAGAAAATATGTTATCATTGACATCCTCCTATCTCCTATTACATTTTATTCTGCTGATTCTCCTGCCTTATTTGTTTCAAATATAGGAAGTGGTTTCAAATGGCCAGATTGTTGCTTTGCTATTACAGTTCCAGCCCCTTGCTTGCACAAGAAGAAAAATGGGAGGTTTGTGATTGCATTAAGGGGCTTCCTTGGACTAGCTGTGGTAAGTTGAGATGCTGAGCACTTGTCATACCAATCTACGCACAGGTAATTGAAGAGATTAGAGGAAGCATTCCTTGTCATAACCAACACACTGTCTAATTTTCACACTACACTGAAAGCTGCTAAAATTGTGCCTCCCCCCACTTATAGCTGAATTTCCACATTATACATGGTATAGCTTATAGTAAACCAAATAGATAGCAGAATAAAAAGCAAGGATCTGGATAATATTTAATGTTTGTTAAAACAACAAAACAACAACAACAACAACAACAACAAACCCCCACAAAGAATGACCTAACCAAAAAAACCCCAAAACATTCAGAATAAATTAAAAATCCCAAACCAACAAAACAAAAACTTCAGAGAAAAAGAATATAAGTTAGTTGAGAATTTCACACTTCTGTTAGAATAAAACACCTTGGCTTTATTGATTTCACTTTGCACTAGTTACTCACATGGGCCCATTTCACTACCAGCAGCTTTTAAAAAACACTTAATAACACTCCATCGAAAAGTTAAGCAATGAAGAAAGCCATTTTTAAACTTACCTTGCATTACCACTAAATGTTTTTCCTACTTCAAAAATTTTTTGCTAAGTGAATGGGCAGAAATTAGACAACTTTCTTTGTTGCTGTTGTATAAAAATGTCATTTTCAGCTCAATGCCTTTCCATCAATGCATTAATAACTCGTGCGTATTTTAATAGTATATATTACTATTTTATAATGAAATGCTAAATATTTTACTTGTATTTGTATTTTACTTTGATTTGTACTGAGTACAGTGCATTTGCAGTATTCCTATTTACTAGAATATTTTATTAAAATGAATATTTAAAATCACCCATTGCTTAAAAAAAGTATTGCTGGTTTTTTTTTATACGAATTGTCTTCCTTTCAGTAATGTAACCAACATTTATTCTGTTGTAGCATAGTATCATGGATAGTGCAGGACTTTACACGACCTTTTATTTTGTAAATTAAGGGCCGGTTCCAGACCACTTTTTCTTGGTGCACTACCATCAATTAGTGAACTTTTCCCATACAGAATAACCACTTTGATAGTATCTTCTCAACAACTGCTTTGCTTGCTTTCTTTTCTCCAGCACATTCTACCACATCTATTCTGACCTGGATTGCTGATATTGTACCTACTGCCCAGTAACACAGCTGAAAAGGGAAAAAAGATTTGGACAAGGAAGCCTCGCTCAGTCACTTCTCTTGACAGGTGTGAATTTTTTAAAATACCTCTTAACTAGCATTATATTGTTTTACTTCAGCATATGAGGCTTGCTTCTATGCTCTCTTACATCTAAAATACAGAAAGTGTGCCTCCTTGGCTCCTTTCACTGCCATAACCAAGATCAGCCTGCAAGCTTTCAGCACTTCTTAGAAGCTTAAAAGGCTACAAACATACAAACATATATCACAAATGCCTTCCTTTGGTATTAATAATACTCACGTTTTTCTTAGCATTTCCTCCCTCTGATTATTCAATGAACGTGTCATTATATATGGTATTTTTTTACTCTTTGAATTTCTTATAATTTGGCTAATCATAGAATCATAGAATAGTTAGGGTTGGAAAGGACCTTAAGATCATCTAGTTCCAACCCCCCTGACATGGGCA